>CM039121.1:555824-788404 GCA_022036555.1 Microstegium vimineum
CTATATTTAAATTTTGCGAGAGGACGAAAATGACGCCAGTGTTATTCCCGCCCACAAAACCGTCCGTATTTAGGCGTTAGGGACCAGAAATCTGCATACAAATATCGAGCATGATTGCGTCGTATTGTACGCATTCATCCTCTCTCTTCCCTGGATACATATAGCTAGAGACGACCGATATATATATATATATATATATATATAGCTAGACAGTAGTGCAGCAAATTAAATCAAACCACTCGCTATCTAATACAGTACGTATACCATTCGTGACACACGGCCGTGTGCTTTGAACCTGACAATAACAAAGAAATTAAATACTGTTGCGAACACCTCGGGCTATTACCCAAATTCGATATCTAAGGGGTGTGCCAATCAATTTGACCAGTTAATCGACAAGGATGATAGCTAGATCAAGATCCAGACAAGACAACGGCGATACGCCCAGATGTCAAGACTTCGGACTTAATCAGGATAACTAGAGCAGAGCTGAACGAGACAACAGCGATGCGCCCGGATGTCAAAGCTCAGATTACTCCCACGCGGAACTTGCAAGGGTTTGACGGAGATCAAGGAGATGCAGCCCGTCGAAGCTTGAAGAACTCGTAGATAAACTAAGACTAATGCAATAAAAGGGTAAATTACACTAAAAGTAAATAAGAGTAATTGATTTGTTTGATGTATTGATTCATTTTTTCTCACGATCCCTAGGTACATATTTATACTCCAACAAAAGGAGTTGTAGACAGACACGACTCGTACCTTTCCTAAACAAAACTCCTATTTTTAAGGGAACAACTGACCCGTGCAGGAATCAGAACCCAAATAATATTTTTCTAAACAGACATCTCTATTTTTAAGGAAAATAAATGACTCATGTAAGAGTCGGACTCAAACTTCTATAACAGTACTGGTATGAAATCACCAGTTTCCTTACGTCTTCTCTTCGATGAAACTTTCCATCGGCAGACTTTTCAATCCGCAACTTCCTTCTATTGCCATCGGCAATCCCCCGCTGACGTCAACTGTTACATCACCTTGTGCCTATCGGCATCATCTCCTTATCGGTAATACCTTCCAATCGACATCGGCAACTCTTCACCTCCATTGGAAACTTGTCTTTACCAATTCACTCCTATCGGTAAGAATCGTCCAGCTTCCATCGGCAACAAACTTATCACTTTCGCAACATTCACTCTCATCGGTAGCATTAACCGATGATCTTCCGATGCCGATAGAAAACGGCTACCGATCAATGCAAGTCTTAGCTCATTTGACGCGTGCCGAAAAACAGTGTCAACAAATACAATTCCAAGCTGCCATCATATTCATATTCATCATATATATGAACCTGTTGTTTTCTCAGCGATTGACCCGATAATTTTGGTCAGATTATATTCCCAAACGGTTCTATCAAGGGGCCGGGAATGTCCACACACACCCGCCGAGCCGTTTACAAAAAAGGTTGTTACCTCTCTTCACGTCAGTTTCTTTTTCTTTTGAGCAACTCGATCTCTTCTTCACGTCAGCTGATCGAGAGAACGAAGAGAATGAAGAGAGGCTGTAGTTACGTGGCCATTTTCTCCAGTACAGCCAGCAATCAGTATGTAGTATATGCATGCAGGTAGCTGGTGTCATGTATATATTGGCAGTCGTGTATGTAGAGTACTATGCAGATAAATAATATAAACCCCGCGCTTCAGCTTCATTCAGCATCCCAATGTCAAAGCAGCTAGCATGCAGCAAGCGCGTGGATCGACCTGTCGCGAATCGTCAAACAAGAGGTGCTTCGCGAGTCTGCCAAGTCTTTTTTGTGTTTTCTATCTGTCTACTGTATAGTGCGTGGTGGCGTCGATTATTGCCGCGCGCGCGCTGCCGTCTCGTGAATGAATGAAAGCGGCTTTAATTTGTGCCCATTTGTGCCGCCGGTCGTCTCGATCGGTCGGTCCACAGGAACCGTACCGTGCGTGATTTGTACAGTAGTACAGTAGCTGTTTTTACCCCCACGCAGCACGCAGCATGCATGCACGGCATCCGGCCGGCGGCCATGTAGGAGTATGCCGGTACGTCTCGATCATCTGTACAGTACAGACGCTATCTCCCGACTTTATTGGAACCGTACCGTACGGCAAGGAGCTAGCAGCATGCATGTAACATGCCATGAAGTTTCGGTGAGAGAAGAAAGAAGAGTGAAGCATGCATGTAAAGCTAGCGCCGTAGTGGACGAAGGGCGCCGCCGGCGCACAAAATCTTAGATGAGTCCGGCCGGCGACGTCGATTCGGTCGAGAGATCGAGCTAGCACACACACGGCACGCGCGCAGTGCGTACTACACATGTACTGTATACTTGACCTGGACGGCTGTGGCTCACGTACGACGCCTCGTGTTGCTGTCAAGGTTTAGGTACAGTGCAGACAAACAGGGCTAAACTTAGCTAGCTAGCTTGGTGGCACATGCGTCGTCCCATCATATCGCGAGCGTCACTTGACACAGCTGGTGCTGGCGGGCGGCGATGCGATGGACAGACCGACCGACGCCCGGCTGGCTGGCCGCCGACGTGCGTCGACATGCATTTCGGTGCTGCGTCCGTCCTACGTGCAAAGGCATACGACTATACGAGGCACGGCAAAAGAAGGGGAAAAGGAACAGACACCAAAGATTGGCGCGAAGCTAGCTAGATACCTAGCGAGCAGTCAGTCCACTCGATCGATCGATCTATCGCAAGTCGCAACGCAAAAGACGCCGCCCTCTCCGATTTCGGCCACCCGTTTTAATTTCCCCGCACCGGGCCGCCGGCCGGCCGTCCTTTTCCTCGCGCTAGCTCTCGGCTCGTATAAAGTCGCTTGAATGAAACGCGCATGGCAAAAAGAAGTCGCTAGCGCTCGATCGGCATGCCACCGGCCGTGTTGGGTCGATGAACAAGTGGAGTCGTCGGCAGCCGGCAGGAAAGCGAGCGAGGACTGGAGTGCTTCCCCGGCCGAGGGAATTAGAAAGAGAGGAATAATAATTGAACACGTACGTACGGCCGGGAGGAGCAGTTCACACATCACACGCAAGGATATACTACGTATCTATATACGTCGCGAGTCGGGACAAGTACGTGCATACAATTGCAGAAATATATAATCCCAACCGCATGCATGCTGCTTCCGTTGAGAAAAGAAGAAACCATGTGTGAGTTTGGACGGTTCCTCCAAATACTGATGATACATCAAGCTGGCTGGCTGGCAGGCTCGGATGACGTGTCCGTGCTGGACACGGTATGCATGCTATTATATATTTGTTTATGTGTATATGTGTGTGGCATGAAGCATGGTGATAATGAGATTGGTAAATCATCATGCACGCATGCATGAGCTCATGAGACTTTATTAAAATAAATAAGAGATCGACTTAGTGCACAGAGGAACAGGGCTAATATTGTTGATTTCTAGATCGCACCAGACCATCAGCTGTTATATATATGTTGCTAGCCACCACCACGTAGACGTGCTGAACATTGTTCTTTCTCTCTTCCGAACCACAAAAGTAAATATTTTAATGGGTGCGGTCTTCAGCGGTAAAGAATCACATTTTCATAATGATATTAGCCATATTTTTGTTCTATTCACTTAAATTTATCAGTTCGATTTATTGTTTTTCTCTTGCGATAGGCAGAACCCATCAGCCGAAAAGGCAGTTTAAAGTTGACGATATCCAACATCATATTAGATGTTTGTGCAATGACCCTAACCAAAAATTTTCCTTGTTAATAACCCTGGGTAATGGTCCAAGCGTATGATGACAGCAACGACCATATATGTATATATGTAGCGCTGAAGGACGTACAGGTAGGCTGTTTCAGCGCTGGTCCAGCTTCAAAATGTCAAGACGGACGGGGAGTTCGTTGTCGCATTTGACGGTGACCACACAGCTGATGCGAACCGGAACAGCTCGCAGGTCATCATGTTTGTCCGGGTGGGAAATGGGAATGGATCGGCACATGCGTCCGTCCGCGCGTCCACGGACTGATACATGATGATACGGCCTAATATATATGACTTGAGCTCAAGTGTTCGTATGCATGCATGCGCCCAAGCCAGACCATGCTTCACTTGTTTTTACCGGCATTCGGTAGCTTGTAACACGTGGCGTAGCCGGTAGTGGTATCAGAGGTGGGGCAGCTTGTTTGTTTGGTGTGAAGGTGCCGTATATATGTATATTTTCTTAGAGCTGTCTCCAGTAGCAGTCTTTTTTTTTTCAATTATACAGTACAATTTAGATAATCACAACATACGCACACTTATTTTTATAAATGGGTAAACCTTACTACTATGAGTATCTTTGACGACTGGACTAGCAAATTTTCAAGATTGACGAAGTTATTGTAGACATCTTGATATTAATAAGAACATCGCCTACCACTAAAACCACAATCTCTAAATCAAGTCCCAAATGCTAAATAGAAGATATTTTTATTCTATGAGCCCTGACTGGTACAAAACTCAAGCAACAACAATCCCTACTTATTGGTAATTGTAATACGATACATGGAACTTGTACTCGTCCAACCATGTTTTTTTTTTCTTTAAGTAAACACGGGCAGTTCCTAAATTTAGGAGTGGAACCCCATGTAGGCTAAAAACTTCTATTTTATTTTTATTTTTGGGTCCCTAAACTTATCACAAACTCTGATGCTAATTCAAACAGGTTTGGACCTACTCTATATGATAGCGGTTCGTGTAGATCACATGTTAGGTCCACCACCTAAACTCGTATAATAGTGTCATCTAAGTCCTAAACTTTCAAAGTTACATATCTAAGTCCCTAAGGTTGATAAACAAGTCACATGAGATAACTAAAGTTGCATAGCGGTGCATCTAAGTTCCAAAATTCTAAAATTGTAGATCCAAATTTTCTAAATAATATAGGGCCACACGTCATCTAAATTATTTTTATTTAACATAAATGTCATATGAAGTTGGTGACTGAATGACACCTAGCATGTGGGTTCCACATGTCATCCCTCTCTCTCCTCTTCTCTGACTCCCTCCCATACCATCATTGTCACCCTCTCTTGTGCCACTATTGATTTTAATTCTTATCTATATAGATGTTGTCATCAATTACAAAAAGAAAGAGATTGAAAGCCTTTGTTTGATTTTCGATAATTGATGAAATGTTAAAGTACTAATCTATTGGCTCTAAGTGTGAATTGAGATAGGTTGGTACAAAACAAGTGATGGAGCTAAGTGATGATCATGATGATGAATGGTGAAGGCCACAATAAGATGATCAAGTGCTCCAAACTTTATAAGAAGAAAGAGAAAAACAAAAGAATGCAAGGCAAATGTATAACTTGATATGGTTCTTTTGATTTTTGCACTCAAGAACCCTAGTTGGTATGAGTGTATTTAGAATAGATAGGCATACCATGAAGAAGGGAGAAATTTATATGTGAAATACAGTTATTAAAGTGTCACTAGATGTTCTAACTCATTGCATATGCATTTAGATTCTAGTGAGTACTAACACCCTTGCAATTTCTTTGAAAATAGACTAACACACATGCAAAAAAAGTGATAAACATTGTGTTTGGCACATGGGAGTAAGGGTGAAGTGCTTGGAGAAGAGACAGGGTTCACTGTGAGTGACTGTACGTTGGTTCCCGTGGGACCAGGCGCGTCTAATACTTGATCCTAGGTTTGGGTAGTTCACACTATGGACCGGACACTGAGTGAGTCTGGTCAGCGTTGACCGGATGCGTTAGGTCACCAAAAGTTGTCTCTGGAATCTTACTATGTAACGACCGGACTCTGTGAACATTGTTTGACCGGACGCGTGTAGGACATTGTTCCCATGTACGATCAATATAACGTGGCAAGATGAGTTGAGGGATAAGAAGGATCAGACGTGTCCGATCACTAATCTGGCTCTTTGGGAGCTCTCTGGAAACGACTGGACGCTAAGGATCAGCACTTCCGGTCAAATCTTCAGGCGCCGTTGGTGATCAACGACCAAGGTCAAACTTGATTATGTATTGTATTAGAAAATAAACAAACAAGCCTATATTGTTGATTACTTGTAGATACTACTCCTTTTCATCCCAAATTATAAGACATTCCAAAAAATTTAAAGAGTCAAAACATCTCAAGTTTAGCCAATAATTATAAAGAAAATTATAAAAATTTATGACATCAAATAGTCATACTATGAAAACCATAATCGATAAAGATGATACTTAATTGACACTATACATGTTATTATATTATTATATAAGTTTGGTCAAACTTTAGATACTTTAATTATTCAAGATTCGTGGAATGTCTCTTATAATTTGGATTGAGGGAGTACTAAATTTATTGATGAACTTTTAGTACAAATATCCTTTTTTTTCTTAGAAAGCATGGTTTATGGACTAGCTATTCACACGGCCGGATATAGTAGATCGTTGTACTAGCTCGGGTACCATCACTGTCTCGTACTTTTCAGCCCATCGTTACTGAGTATGCACGCCAAACACAGAAATAAACTCAATGGACGAAGGCGCCGCCGTATATGGATGACATGACAGCAACGACCACTAGCACCAGTCCGCCACGACGAGAATCGGCGGTAAGAATCACAGCAGGCGATTACGTTACGTGTTTATGTAACAACAATGCAAGGCGATCGATCGGGACTCGGGAGGGCAAGAGCGGGACCCAACCCAACCCAACCCAAGCGTTTTGAAAAGGGAGGAGATCAGAGGATCACATGCCACGCCCGCCCATCCGCTGGGGTGTGTGATGCCATCAAGGGACCGGGAGAAACTGCCTCATTTCCTCCTCCGATCCGATCAAGGGACCGGCATCACGCACCAGCACCACCTCCGATCCGATCCCCCACCCCATTTCCTCCACTCCACCTCGCTCGCGTCGCGCCTTTCCTTTGCCCGCACTTAATGTGTGTTGGCCGTTGGAGACGGGAGGGACGAAACTGCCGTGCCTCGCATCATGCAAATGCGAATACGAACCCGGCCTGTCCCTCCCGCCCGCGCGCCCCGACTCTCAATAATAATCACCACATCCACCCACCCCCCGCGTCCGGCCGGCCGTCCGTCGCCGCCGATGCGAAACTGCCCGCCTGCCTCCCGTCCCGCGTGCGTGCGTGCGTGTGTGTCGTCTGACGTCTCGCGTTTTAGTTTTAACCAACCATGCGTAGGTTCGTGCGTGCGTGCCGGATTTGACCAGCCGTTCACGATGGAGTGGAGCCGGCCGGCCGGCCTGGCCTAATAATCAACAAACCCAGAAATGAACGAGTTGATGCACACGCCTGCTCCGTCCGTCTCCGCATGCATGTGTGTACGCAAACGGCTAACTGGCTACAGCTAAATGAGAAATACGCGCATCATCGCAACGCTGCGGCTTTGTCGTCCTTGTCTGGATACATAGTGCGTCTCAGCAGCGTTTCTTGGTTGGTTTGGTGTGATTGACAATCCAAACACACACACATTGGATTTGACCAGGGACAGCATGCGTGCGTGGCCACGGGTGCATATGCATACAGCTTATTAGGTCACGGATTAGCTAGCATCGCATCGCAAAGGATGACTATTTTTAGTCTAGACGGTCTCCTCCTCGGTCTCTAATTTGCCAAATGGTCGCAGTCTCCACTCGATCTCCAGCGCACAGATGGTAATAAAGCGGCTGCAAGCTAGCTAGCTACTATAGGCTAACCCAATGCCACCCAACAAGATATATATTTGCTTCTTTTTTTTTCTTTGTCTGTCACCACACTGACGAAGATGATTACTACTTTATTACAGTCCCACCACCTCCAGATGGCCGTGCAAGTAAAACCTAGAATCAATCACAATCACGTGCAAATGCATCGTCGAGGAGACGGCGCGCGGAAATTAAAGATGGAAAAAGCAAGCTAAGCATGCCAAATAAATGAGCGCAAAAATAATTGACACATGCATCTATCTATATGGATCGTCGGACGGAGGTTGTTTGCAAGGAAGGTAGATGCAGCGCTCCATCAGCTGACAGCCACCTTGGGAACAAAGATGGCAGCATTTGATTCTTTCTATCTAGCTTAGCCAGCGGGCTCTCTTTTGCATCTTTCGATCTCAAAGAAATATTCTGGGGGCGCAACGCAAGGATCGGATAGATAATTTCTTTCCTTCTTTCTTTCTTTTTTCCCTGCCTATAGCTAGCTTTTTATATATGCCCACACTTCTTGCTTCAATCGCCACGCTCCCTATAGCTAGCTAGCTAAAAGGAGAGGGACAGAGGTTGTTCTAGTTGTCCTAATGATGTTTACCAAGTCCCAATCAACTCGCAACTAGAACGTACTGGTCAATAAACTCTACCTGCATCTAGCTTTGGGTCCTACTCACGCCAATGCTTGCTAGTACTTGGCAGTTAAGCTATGCATGTATGTATGTGCTGTTGCTGCTTCAGGGCTAGGAACAACCAACTGGAAAGCAACAATAATTTTCTATCAAATATAGTAGTAGTAGTGTGTAAGCACGTACGCCTCCTTGTTTGTTGCTTTCTTACCACTATTACTCCAATTCAAACACGACGTGCTACTGATCGATAACTTTCTGTCTCTCTCTCTCTCTCGGATCCCGGCCTAAATCATTTTTAGGAAGTTTGGCAATCGGTATGATGGTTGGGATATGAAACTAGCTAATTAAGTTAGACAATCAAAACCTGAATAACTATTTGCGAGAGATATAAAAGGAGAAAATGCATGGTGCAGCAAATGTGTCGTTGGAAAGCATTAATATCAATTCATCATTTTGAACCCAAAAAAAAAAACTCATCCTTTTCCATTCAATCGATTCCAAAAACCCAAACCAAAGAATTTTGGCAACCACTCGGTAGTAGGTCGGATGCCTTCATCTCCTTCAGATTCCTAAGCCTTCAAAAAGAAAAACACTGTATTTTTTCCACAAAGACAATGAAAGTGTTGAGAACGAAAGGGAGTTCAAACAAGTGCCTGCAATAAAACCAAACAGCTCTAGAACAAGACACCGCTTTTCTTTTTCACTAGAAAAACAAATTAATCCCCTTCTTATCAACAACATGCACATGAAAATGAAGCAAGACTAAAAATTGCCGCTCTGCGTTTACACACGTAGCTTACTACCTGCCAAAGAGAAGCGACGCGACATGTTGCTTGGTTCGCTTACCACAACCATTTGATTGAAACACTTGACAGCTAGCTGTGCGGAAGCGCCAGGAAAATTAAGTGTTTGGAAGATTCTAGCATAGAGTGCGAATTTGAATTTGTCGCCTGACTTTGATGTTTCTTTGATCAGTGCCAAAGGATAAATGTGAAATCCTCTTTTGCATTTTTCAGAAAAAAGGGCTTGATTATTATGCACTTCATTTCATTGTATATATATTATAATCTTTGAGATGCATAAATGAAATGGTTTGAGATCCAAATGTCATGTGCTCCCTCGATGAATACTAAGAGTGTTTGGTTTGAGGAATGATTTAGTATATCATCTGCATACTCATTTCTCTCCTTTTTTTTTAATAATGGAATGGGTTGATATATTGCCAACTTATCTCTCACAAAATAATAATTAGTACTAGTATCGGTAATAAAGTCATTTCACCGAATTTACGCCCTATTCGTTTGGTTTATCATCCACAGAAAACAACCAAAAAACAATATCAGCCGCCTTTTTAGCCACCGAAACGATGAAATGAACAGGATGGGAGGTGAACTCACGATGCATCATCACATTTATGATAGAGCGATTTCTCAAATCAAACACTCTATAACAAATAAAGATAATTGACATTTTTTATTAAGTCCGGTTGACTATTTCTATTTTTTGTATATTGACTGAAAGCTTGAAAGTAATAGAAGTGGATTTATTATGAAATGGTATTCTTATATATACAAGCATTACTTTTTCCATGTTTTATTATAGGGAACGTATACTATGAAAACCAGTCTATTGTGCAAACTATATAAACTATAATCATGACTACAAAAAGTCTAATCTGATGGCTAGAGGTAAAGGTGGTTATTTTAGCGATTAACCCCTCACTCATCCCTCGGCGCGCTGTTCGCGGGGTTCGTCGGGGATGGGACCCAGTGGCGCCGCGGTTCCCAACACGGGCAGGATCGCGATTGCGCAGGTGTGCACCGCGTCGAGCGTCCCGCTCGCCGCCGTCCTGCTGGTCGCGCTCCCGGCAACCCCTCCGCGGGGGCCGCGTACGCTGCCGTGCTCTTCGTCTTCAGCATCGTCTCGCCCTGGTGCCCCGTCTCCACAAACAAGTGAGAACGAAATTGACACCGCCGGCAGCCCTGCCCTGCCAAAGGGTAGAAGGGCCTTTTGCTCCTGTCTAGCAACTCGCTCACCGTGCAGTCCTTTTGCAGCCCAATTTTCGCGGAGATCGTGCCAGAGAAGGCGAGGACAACGGTGTACGCGTTGGACAGGTGCTTCGAGACGGTGTTGTTCGCGCCGCCCCCTCGTGGGCATCGTGGCTGAGCGCGTCTTCGGGTACCAACCGGCCGCGTCCGGCACGAGCGTGGAGGCTGACAGGGAGAACGCCGCCGCTCTCGGCAACTACGGCAGCAGCAGCGGTGGTCTCCATGGTGGCAGCGTGGCTCTCCATGTTGGTCTCCATGACAGAGCTGTCGTAGACTCGTAGGGTCGTGCACGGGGTCAGTGAGCCCAGCTCCTTCTCCTGCGCTGCCCCTCCTCAGCGCAGTGAGGGTCTCCATGGGGACAGGATCGTGCCTCGGGCAGCGGCGCCGTATAGATCGCGAGAGGAGCCACGGGAGGAAATCACGAACCAGCCAAGGCAAGCCTGGGGGGGGGGGGGGGGGGGGGGGGGTGTTTTGCAAAAACAAAGATTAGGATGGGATGAGTGGGAGGGTTTAAGTGCTAAAATAACCCACCTTTACCTCTACCTATCGAATTAGAGTCTCATGGTCTTGATTAGAGTTTATATAGTTTGCACAATAAACTGGTTTTCATAGCATACGTTCTCTTTATTATATATCTAGATAACAAAAGGTAGGTAGTCAAATAGTATTTCAGAGACACGTCGTGGATCTCCCTTATTTGCGACTGGGACTGAGTAACTGTATACTTATTTTAGTCAATGACTGCGCAAATACATACTACTCCTACATGATATGACATATTCCAAGATGAACCTTTGCCGCTAAGGCGTTGTCGTATACGTAGCGATCTGACCAAATCAGCCATGCCTTTCAGTTTTTTTTTTTGATGGGCATTTCTTTCAGATTTGATTCACCTAAAACGATCGCCTCAAACTGTAACTCCCGCGGCCCTTGCAAATAATATAAGCCCCAAATAAGATGGCACTAAATGGCAATGGCTTAAATTAGATGACGCAAACATTTATGGCCGATATGTTTAGCTGGTCACAAATACAGCAGTAGCAGTACGTTAGTGGTGGCATTCTACCGCTCTCCTTTATTCCGGCAGGCAGGAAGGCAGCAGCCCAGCTAATTTTTCGAAAGGTTAACGGCTAAGCAAGTTGTGTCAAGGAAGGCATCTCCTCTCCTTGCATTCCTCCAACGCCAACGCCTCCCCTGACTTTTCCAAACGCCTCCGCCACCATTATTGTCGAAATTTTCACAATTTAGCCCTTTCTTTAATTATTTTCACATTTGGACCCCTGGAGAAACTATTCCCAGAAATGGACCCTGAGGGTCGGCGCCATGCCCCACGGCGCCGAAGTAAGACAGCTCGGCGCCATGTTGCGACCAGAACCAACGTGGCAGCCGACGTGGCAGGGAGGTCGGTGCCGTGGAGCACGGCGCCGAGCTCGACGCCATATAGCACGACGCCGAGCTATGAAATATACAAACACATGTGTAGTTCAGTTGGTTGAGGCTTGAGGTGTTGAGCCTTTGGTTGTGGGTTTGAACCCAGATTTATACATTTTGCTATGTTTTTAAGCAATATTTTTTATAGAATACATTTTGTTTATAATTATGAATTAATTTTAATTATAAGTAAATATAATATTTTTATATGATTAATTCATGGCAGTTTTTGTGATGTAGGTGAATTAGAGATAGTTTCTAGTAAAATCATGGCAGTTTTTGTAAAACGAAGAAATAATAGGTTTCAATTTGATCTGATAATTCCGAAATTTCGTGTTTATCGCCACAAGCAGATACTGTATTTTAGCATGTTGCTTGAGAAGACCTTAAAGGAGTAATTTATGTCAGTGCCTGAACATGCTCTGATTTTTTTTTAAAAAAAAATGTCCATGCTCTAAAGTCTGTACGCAGTTCAGATCCAAAAACCAATTGGCTCGACTCTAAAAAGAAATTAGTTGGCTCACATAGAGTTGGGCTGTTGTTAGTTTCTTTTAGCACCTTTTTTGGATTTTTAGATCAAAGTACCAAATTATTCGGCGTGGAAAAACATACACTCACTCCATTTCAAATTATTACTTGTTTTGGCTTTTCTAGGTATATAGCTTTGGCTATGCATCTAGATATATAACTATCTAGAAAAATCAGAAAACCTATAATTTGAAGTGACAGAATAAAACAAATTACAATTTGAAATGGGGGTATTTTAGATACAAGCCAAAGTTTTGTGCAAGGTATTTAAAAGGACTAGCAATATCAGAGTACTGAACCTGCCCTTAAGTATTGGGAAACTCTTTTGGAGATGTTGAAGAAGAGTCAAACTTGGAGCTTAGTCCACTGTACTGTTGCGAAATTGAGCAGTTTTATGTTGAGACACTTGTACATACGAAAGAAGGCGGTGACTCAATTCAGTGCATGTATGTATACTTTTTTTTTTAAAAAAAATATTTCTCAGAGTGAATGCAACGAAACTGACAATTTGCCTTTGTGGTTGGTTCGCTTATCTTGACACAACTTATTTCTTCTTTCATACAGCTATCTTGGTTTGGTGAAATGTTTGATGCAGAAACAGCAACCTGACGCACTGAACCCTTTGGTGAAATGTTTTATTTAAATTATAATTAAATAAAATAAATACATCATATAAAAATATTATACTTACTTATAATTAAAATTAATTCATAATTATAAACAAAATGTATTCTATAAAAAATATTGCTTAAAAACATAGCAAAACGTATAAATCTGGGTTCGAACCCACAAGCAAAGGCTCAACACCTCAAGCCTCAACCAACTGAACTACACATGTGTTTGTGTATTTCATAGCTCGGTGCCGTGCTCCACGGCGTCGGCGCCGACCTCCCTGCCACGTTGGTTCTGGTCGCAAAGCTCGGCGTCGTGGGACATGACGCCGAGCTGTCTTACCTCGGCGCCGTGGAGCATGGCGCCGATCCCAGGGTCCATTTCTAGGAATAACCTCTAGGGGTCCAAATATGAAAATAATTCAAAAAAGGGTCAAATCGTAAAAATTTGGGTCATTATTGCGTAGCGAAACCCGGCGGATCGATGGAGCCGCCCCGCCCGCGAAGCGATCGCGATCGCGGACGAGGAGCCAGCCCCAAACCGAAACCACCCCACCCCACCCCCCGCGTGTTCATCTCATCCCCGCATTTACGCCACCGAACCGCGCTGTGACTGTGAAAAATCCCCACCCTCCGCGATCCATCCGTCGCCTAATTTTAACCATCCGTCCGTGTCTTCGTCGCCACGAGCAATTTTAGGCGGCTAGCAGCCCCTGTTCCCCGTTCCAGTTCTCGCGTTGCGTCGGTTTCCTTTGGACGTGACGCGATCCACGCCGTCCCGTCCCACTCCACGCGAGCGGCGAGCAAGCGAGTGGGTGCGGGGGAATTGGACTCGGCTCGGCTACAGACGAGACGACGAGGGAGGGAGGCTATTAAAACCACGAGTGGAAGTTTTCTTCTCCGTGACCTCCCGCCCGCCCGCCCGCTGCGCCAACCCACCACCCATCCGTTTCTCATTCTCCTCTGCCTCCCCTCTCCTCCCCTCCTTAACAATGGCAGTACAGGCGCAGTACCCGTCCAATCTCCTCTTCCACGACAGGTGCGCCTCCTTCTACTCCGCCACACGACCCGTCCTCCTCCCTCCTTCCTCCGCCTCTAGACAGGAGCGGTGTATCTGCTCCTCTTTGAGAGCGAGCTGAGGTCGTCTTTGATTGCCGGGGAGTAGTGGTCTCACGGCTTCCTCTATGCTCCGTGCTGTTTATCGCAGAGGTGAGCCGGACAGGAAGGCGATGGACATGCCCAGGCCGCCGCCGCAGCTCGCCGGAGTCTCGCCGGCGGCAGTCTACTTCTCCACCGGTGGAGGTGTGTGCCGCCCGCCCGCTCTGTGCCATGTTTGTTCATAAATAGGAGCCGAGGACGTCGTCGCTCGCCGTGCCACGGCCTGCCTACGGTTCTTGGATTGTGCGTGACGGTTTCCGTTCCATTTCTTGCAGCGACTGGGAATAATTGGAGGAAGCGGCCCAGGGAGGCCATGGCGCCGCCGCCGCCGGCGTTGGCGGCGGCGGCAGCGGCGGCAAAGGAGGAGTACGTCAATCTGTTCACACTCCAGCCGCAGCAGTCGTCGTCGTCGTTCGCCAACGTGCCGCTCTTCCACAACCAGAGCAGGGTCTCGTCGTCGCCGTCACCGGCCGCGACGGCGCTCGTGTCCACTGGCCTCCGCCTGGCATTCGACGAGCAGCAGCAGCAACTACAACAGCAGGAGAGCAGCAAACAGATGAATGCGTTGCGCTACTCATCGTCGTCGCCTTCGCTGTTCGGCTCTGTCTCCGACGAGCTCGCCGCGCAGGTGAAGCAGCACGACGAGGAGATCGACCGGTTCGTCCGCGAGCAGGTACCTATCTAATCTTCGCCCGCCCTCCGCAATCCGCCTGTCCTCATCGTCAAGTTCGTTTCTTTGGCTCCAATCCAATCCTCTGATGTGCGTTCCTTGTCAGGGCGAGCAGCTGAGGCGGGCGATGGCCGATCGGCTGCGGCGCCACAACCGGGCGATTCTGGTGAAGGCGGACCAATCCGCGGCGCGCAGGCTCCGCGCGAAGGCAGCGGAAGCGGAGCGCGAGGCGCGGCGCGGCGCCGAGCTGGAGGAGCGGCTGTCGCGCCTCCGCGGCGAGGCGGCGGCGTGGCAAGCCAAGGCTCTGTCGGAGCAGGCCGCCGCGGTCACCCTGCACGCGCAGCTCCAGCAGGCCGCGGCCGCGGCGCGGGCGTCTGTCGAGGAGCTCGCCTCAGGCCCCGCGGAGTCCTCGTCGTCGGCGTACGTTGACCCTCGTCGCCCGGGTGCCCCGTCGGCGGACCGCGCGTGCCTCGGGTGCCGCCTCAGGCCGGCCTCCGTCGTGCTCCTCCCCTGCAGGCACCTCTCCCTCTGCGGCGAGTGCTTCGCCGCGGGCGACGCGGACGCCGCCATGGCGTGCCCCGTGTGCCTGTGCGTGCGGACGGGGAGCGTAGAGGCCATCCTCTGCTGAGCCAGAGCTTTCCCCGCCCCGTCTCATCATCCGGCCGGCCGTCCGCCTGCCTCGTGAGCCGGTGAGTGCATGATGCGCAGGAAATCATCAATGCCTTCCCAGAAAATGAGAAGAATGGGGAAAAAAAAACAACCGTAGGAAAGCTAGAACTTTCTCCTTATTCCTTTTTTTTTCTCATGTTTTTGTTCATAGTAATTTCCAACTCCTTTACCTTGGAGTTATCCCTTCCTCAATCTCCTTTTATTATACTACTAGGGGGGTTTAGGAGAATTCAATTGATAAGTTCATTGTTAATAGCAAGCAGCAAGTGCAGCTGGTGATCGAAGATGAACGGGGTGTGCACGGCACACCTTGATTTCTTTCTTTCTCTTTCTCAATCTGTCGCTTTTCGTGTTTCTTCCTGGGCACTGCTAATCAGAGAGCAGGTTTCCCATGACGTGATAGCGCCTAATTTTTGCTGGACGCGACTTGTATTGGAGCCGGATATGGTGATGGCAGATTGGCAGGCGAGCGGTGCCAGGATTAACAAGTGATCGCAACCGCCGCCGTGCCGCTCGTGACGTCGCCCGGTCTGATGCGACGCGAGGCCTGCCTGCAGCGGCCATTTTGCTCAAAAATGCCGCCGCGCAAGGTGGTGAGATTTCCGTAGCGCAGGCAGGACGGAGGTTGGTGCGCGGCCGCGGCCGCGGCCGGCCGGTTAACGATCTGCCGAACGCTTCCGGCGTGGGACTGTTGGAGGAGAGGAGGACTAGGCAGAGGAAGCGACGAACGGAAGCGCGCGCGCGCGCGCGATGCGGGGCAGTTAATTGCGGGGCGCACGGTGGAGCCCCCGGGAGAAGAGATGCGTCACTCACGCGTGCCCCGCCTGCCCCACCCGTCGGTGGGCAGTGGCAGCGGCAGACTTCATGTTGGGAAGCGGATCTGAGGTGGCACGGAGGAGCGGGCGCGTGATCTGCCTGTCAGTCAGGCTGCCACGAGGAACGGCCGGTGGCGAGGTGGGGTGGGGTGGGGTGGGGTGGGTGGAGGGTTGTCAGACTGTCTCACTGTGGAGGGAAGCGGCAGCGGGAGCGGCGCCCCCTCCCGTGGCTACGGTTACGGCTACGGCTACGATCGCAGCAACTCGCGTCGGCACCAGCCACAACCACACGCCGCCCAGCTCCAGCTCCATCCTTTTCTACGCCACTCCGTATAGACCGTAGCATGGTTCGTACTCCAGGTCGCCGTCTTGACGCGCATCTCCAGAGCAGAGCCACTGAAGGAGGCGAAACTTTATCAGCAATTGAAGGAGGCGATGCCGGCAGCCACTGTACACACTACAGGCCGTGGAGAGAGAGCGCGCGCGCGCATGAATCCGGGCGTCATCAGTTTCTAATGAATGAATGAATGAATAAATTAGCCCGTCCAAAGTGTACTGATACCTCCCCCGTCAGTACGCCTCGTAAAGGCTGTCCTACACGCATTAACCAGTGGTAGTGTACCCATCATGCAAAACTGCAGTGGCACGAACCCGTCGCACGCAGTGATGTTTGCCGGCCGGGAGATGCGAGGATTCAGACGGGAGCACGCACGTAGTACGTACCTAGTGGTACCTGCAGAGCGGTAGTACCATGGACGACCAACACGTCTTGCTTGTGAGTTGTGCAATGCCGCCCGCCGTGACCGAACTGCTGTCCTCAGTATTATCAGCTAGCTCATGCAAATCTGTCTCGTCGATCTCGCGCTTTCCACGTCCCGATCATGTGCCTTCTCCTCCACTTGGGGGTGGCTGCATACAGTACTACACTGCACGTACGAGCTAGTATGATACAGATAGCACGAGACGGCAGGGCAACGTCGGCCGCCGGGAAAGGCGATCGTCACAGGAATAAGATGGGCTTTGGCTGAGGGAATCCGTCATGTGGTTTCTCATGTTGCCCCTATCCCTTACGTAAAGAGGTAGTATGTACTACCTGCCATGCATGATGCTTCTTCATTCACGACCTCACGGCGTTACGGGGAATCACACGTCGCTGTTACGGCCAAACGATCTGAACTGCTGCTGCTGCTGCACGGGATTACTGCGATCGAATCGCATCGTAGTCGTCGCTCCATATCCCTTTAAAATTTCAAATATTTCTGTCACATCGAATTTTTATTGAATCTTTGAACACAGATATGTAGTATTAAATGTAGATAAAAACTATAACTAATTACACAGTTCATCTGTAATTTGTGAGACAAATTTTTTGAATCTAGTTACTCCATGATTAGACAATAATTACCACATACAAATATCAAAATTCCAAATTCTTTTAGATCTAAACAAGGCCTGAATCTGATCCTGCTGGGGGAGGGTTTGGTTTGGTTTGATGCGTCCAATTCCATGCCGCCGGCGTGCCCTACCGGCTGATTCCATCGGGAGAAGGAATGTGGAAAGGAACGCTTCCACAGAAAGCTTGTGTGGTCTTCTGGATACGCGAATGGAGTGGAAATCCGTCCAAAATAAAAGCTTACGCCTGACGGACTTCCCGATAATGTTTACAATCACATGCGTTTGTCAACCCGGCCCGTTGCGCGTCAGTAGGCCAACCATATGCCTGCACAAATATAGGTACCTTGCTCGTTGACCATGGAGATATGTGCTGGTATATATGATCAACAACTTGTAGTTATTAGAATATATAAAAATGTGCAACTTTGTGTCAATGTTTACCTTCCCCTAAGATCAGTAAAACAAGAGTAGTTCATTCTGGACACTTACGGTTCTCGGACTAGTACGACGCCAGATGACCCGGGGTTGTTTTAAATTCTATGGGCTACAAAATTAGCTCTAGGTTTTTAATGTCAAATATATGAGGCCCAATTATAGGCTAACACTAACAATTAGCATTTTGATACTAAATATCATATGAACACTAAATAGGGACTAATTATGGTAAGAGCTAATGGAGTACCTCTTATTATCTCATAACTAGCCACTTATTATAAGATATATACTAATATTTCACAGGGATCCAAACAGCCCCATTAAGCACCTTAACGTGTACATGTACCGGGTACCCTCATCACTAAGCCCTAGCTAGACCCGGATCAGTCAGGCATGGACTTGAGGGTTACACCCATAAGGCGCATTTGCCCCTTGGTAGACCTGTTCAACCTAAGGTCAGGGACTCGTGTCCGAACTCTAAGAGGAACCTCTGAGCATGTCTAGTTTATGTGCCCGCGCTTTGTAAATTGACTTTATGCCGCCCACAACCAGCTTTTTGGTCTGCCCCAAATCCAAAAGTGGAGTAGGTCTACCTCTTGAGTTATCATGTTGATACGTGACCTACATGCCCTTACATTTCTATTCCACTTCTTATCAAGGCCTACCAAAACCGTGCCTCATAGACCATGTTCCCATGTCTATGACCAATCACACTTGCATAGTGGGATCTAGTATTGTACTAAATTTATAAGATAATATTTGCATGGAAGTACTTGTTATACAAAGGTTCAATCTTTTTCAAATAAACTCATGCGATAGTCATTAAATGGGCTGACCTTAAAAGTTAAGGCTCTATTTAGTTTGGTTCGAAACTACGTCACTGCTCATTACACCTTTCAATCTTTCATGTTGCGGACGAGCATTTAGTTCACCACCTCAACTATTACCTATAGCGCCACCACAACTCGTTGCGGTGCCATAGTTTATTTTCGGTGCCAAACCTCGCCAAGGTGTGGTGGATGATTTGTCCACCACACGACGCAATCACATAATCTTCCTTTTTCAAGTTAGATTAGCCATTCTATTTTGACCTATGAGGATTTGAGTTGTTTCCCTAAAACACTCTGGCCTGTTTCACTGAAATTTAGCTTATGCTAAATGCTTATACTGATTTGTTGTGAGAAAAAAATAATATTGGTTTGCTAAAAAACAATGCTAAAGTAGTGTTGATAAATAGGGCCTCATTATGCATGCAATGGCACAATGCAATTTCTGCAACAGGTGAGGGTCTCCAAAAGTATAAAAATAGAGTGAAAAGGGTAATAATCTTATATTAAGGCCTCGTTTGGAACGCGGAACCTTTTTTCCCATTCCTGCTTTTTTTTTAGAACAAACTGATTCCTATTCCTCAAAATTCCTACACATTTTTTGTGAAATTCTAGCCGTAAAGAGTGCGGAATTTGGAATGGCCAAAACTATGGGCTGTACCCTGCTGCATCGCCATCAGCTTCCCCTGCTTAATGGGCCTTATATTCCGTTTTGGGCTATATTAACGATGGCCTTCGGAGCCTTTTCCATCTTATTTTTGGCGAGTTCCACTCAAACAAAAAAAAAATCTTTTTTAGGGCGAGTTAACGTGTCAGGCCTAACACACAAACTTTGGTCCTACATATAATGGCCTAGGACCCGAGGAAGCCCGAACTGATTTCAACTCTTTATACGGTCCAGGGCAATCATGGGCTGCAAACTGGACCCATATCGTCGTCGTCATCTCTAGATGAAATCCTCTGCCACCGGCCCACCGCCCGTGCATCGCCCGGGTTCGGTCGCCACGGGTTGTCACGCTCTCTCATCAATGACGGAAGACTTGGTTCCAAGTCGGTCAACACAACACCCAATCACATTGCGGGACGACCTTGTCCGTCGTCACAGTACGTTGCCCTGTTGTCAGTAAAGCAAAGCCAACGACGTCACGACAACAGAGAAGAGACACGTCGAGGCGCGTGGAAAAGGCGAGCACATCGAGCAGAGCACAAAAGCAATGCCAATGCGCGGCAGCTACTAGCCGGTAGCCGCGTCGTGCCGGCGCGCGTCGCCGCCGATGCGATTCGACGTGGCACTTGCACGACGCCAGCCCCACCGCCGCCCGCCCGTCTGTCCATCTATCCTCCTGTTCATTTGGCTTATAAAAACAAGCTCAACTGGCTTATCAAGCGAACATCTTTTCTCATCCGCGGACTCGCCTCGGTCGGACTGCCTCAAACTGCGAGGAGAAACGAAACATGCGTCGTCCGCCCAGATCCGGTGTTCCCGAAGGCCCGATCCTTTCCTTGGGCCAACAACGCCCAACACCATGTGCATTGCATGTCTTCTCACTGCCATTTTACCAAAGCTTTGGCCTAGAAACTTTAGCAGTCTAGTCTAATAATAATCTTGTACCATCGCTGAATTACACTGAACTACTACTAACAAACAAACTAGTAAAATCTAATCGTCCATCGGAGGAATCGGCAGTAGTAGTCCATACTACAATTGTTGCGTTGCGTTGCGTTGCGTTGTACAGAGATTACCAGGCTGTTATTTAAAGTTGTCCCGATCTCGACCGTACAACACGTGGCCACACCGGCGCACTAAACAACCAGCCAGCAGCGCGGCTGGGAGGCCCCACAGAATCGAGCGTGGCCAATGAACAATAAACAAACTGGGTCGCCGTTGTTGTTACAGCGGGCAGATCTTCCGGTGGATTCTGCCTGCGGCATCGCATTTAACAACGCCGGCGCCTCCAAGGCGAGCAAAAAGGGGCAGGGGGGCTGGGCTGGCTAGCCAGCAAACAAAAACCGGCACTGCAGCTCTCTTGTTGCCCTGCCCCTAGCGCTGCTCGTACGGCCAAAATGCGGTGGCTGGTTGCGATGAAGTACAAGGAAAACGAGCGAGGAGACAAGGGGGGAGCAATGAGAGGAGGTTCCTGGAAACCTAGCCGTGGTTTCTAGCGCATCCACACCACACGTACTACGCCTTGCCCGTCCTCTGCCTCTTTATAAGAGGAAGAAAGACTTGGCTCCTCTGGTCATCGTTGGACGTTGGCAGCAAAGCTTCAATTCAAGGCTTGTTCAGTTGTTCACCGCTAAGCTTCAGTAAAAGTGTGCTAGTAGTGTAGTGGGTCGTACCTGCACCCTAATCAAGGTCTCCTCAGACTCAGCTCCCAACGCTGAAAAATGATGGCTTCTTCCTCCTCCTCTTCCTTCTTTGGCATCGAGCCACTCCACGGCGGCGGCCAGACCTGGAGGACCTGCCGCCACGCCATGCATATGGACGCCTGCTCACTCTGCGGGAAGCGCCTCGCCGGGGACCGCGACATCTTCATGTACAGGTTCGTGCCGGCCGGCCGCAGGCCTGCTGTGTGCTTCGTTCCTCCTCCAGCTTTTTCCGATGGAGTGTTCTGATGATCATCCCCATCGCGAACGACAGAGGCGACACGCCGTTCTGTAGCGAGGAGTGCAGGTACCACCAGATGGTCAGGGACGATTTCGGCGCGGGAGGAGACAGCATGCGCTTCAAGACGGGGCGTCCGGCGACGACGAAAGAGGAGGAGCGACGCCAGCGCCGCAGGCACGAGGCTCCCGCCGCCGCCGAGCCGGCCCGTGTCCCACTCGCGGCAAACGTGCCCGTTGCGATCTAGTCGTGATCAGCTGGCACAAGCGCACAGAAGAGCGGCATCCGATCGGCTTCTCTGAAGGAGGCAATGTACCAACAGTCAGATCGAGATGAGTAGCGCGGCAGAATATATGTGCAAGCAAGGAAGCAACCATGTCCTCGAGTATCTCTGTGTTCTTTCAGTTTCTTTCGTTGTTGGTCACTTTTCTGCACGTGGTGACCGGTGAGCAACAGTGTGAGAGAAATGAATGTATAACGGCATTTTCATGCAGGTTTATGCATTTTTGGTGTTGTCCCTTTGTTCCTTGCAATCAGCCCGCTTCAAAATTTCAAAACTTTATAAAATTCTTCATCACATCAAATCTTTAGACGCATCAATGGATCATTAAATATAGATAAAAAATATAATTAATTACATATTTAATCTGTAATTTACGAGATAAATCTTTTGGGTCTAGTTACTTGACAATAATTATCAAATACAAACGAAATGCTACAATGTTTTACAGAAGTAAAAATTTTGGATCACACCCTGCTCGTTTCACCGTTTTCGGTGGCTGATAAGTCGGGTGATACGTTTTGACTATTTTTCTGTGAGACAAAAACACTGTTCCGATGACTGATAAACCGACTAATAAGCCAAACGAACAGGGTGGATTTCTCTCTCGCCCTTTGAGCACCTGGCTTGAGTCCGAGGGCAGGTAAAAGTGTGCCTAGAACCGTATTTTCAAAGCCTGCATTGGACCGTATTTATTCCTCCATTCCAAATCGAAAGTTGTTTTGAATTTTATGATTGTATTATTAACTTTTATTATATATCTAGACATTATATATATATTGAGGTGTGTAATATTATTTTTTGTATTTAGAAAAGCTAGAACGATTTTCTATTTAGAATGAAAAGAGTACTATTCGAATATGAGCAGTGGCGGGTGCCAATGTTTTTCTTCAATCTCTTTTAATTCTCCTCCGCTTTTCACTTAAACAAACAAGGCCGTGGCTGTTTTTGCAAGTACAAGGACAATTTCAAGAGTCTCTTTATATCCTTCTCTATTCACATGAATAGAAATTTTGATAAATAACACACTCTAACAATTTCTCCAATTAAATCTCCACCTCTATCCCTAAGTTTTTGCTCGCTAATAAAGATGACGACTACTATAGCTCCTTAAAACAATATGCACAAGATATAGATGTAAATAATTCCATATCATAATTTACAACACAATATCGTGTTATTCATGACATAATTTTTAGACAGTTATATATTTCAGTGCCACAACTATGATACACCATGCTTCTCTTAACATCATGCCTCATACATCATAATTTTTTCCTGCCAAACTTTGACGAAGTACCGCTCAATTTTGCTAGCCATGATTTTATTTTTTTAATTAGTACAACGACGACGCCCACAACACACACACATTCACCCTTATGAACACATATACGCTAATCGTATCCTATGAGCATCTTCAAAGGAGGAGTCGGCATATCTCAAGATTGAAGAATTCACCACAAATGTCTCGCTATTGACGGGAACATCATCTATCACTAAAAGCATAACGCTATTAAATCCTGTAATAAATCTAGAAAAATGTGAACACTCATATTAAGTCGAAAACTTGAATCCAGATAGACTGGTTTCATCCCAAGTAACCCAATCAGCTAATCTATGATGAGTTCGAACCAGCTGATCTATGAGTTCGATCGCCATAAGTTTGTCTGTACCTTAAGGTTAGACACGGCAAATGCCCGCACCAACAAAACAAACTAAATAAAAAAAAAATATTACTCCCTCCATTCCAAATTATAAGTCATTCCAAGAATCTTGGAGAGTCAAAGTTTCCAAGAATCTTGGAGAGTCAAAGTTTCTCAAATTTGACCAAACTTATATAATTCTCGGACTCTTGGACAATCTCGGGAGAATGTACGAGGCCCACCGAACCGGTAAAACTACTGGACGTCGGCCCGTGGGCCCTGGACCTGTACTTCACGAAAATGGACGGACAGGCAAATTGCTGCGAGAACCAGTACTAAACGACCAATCCCACTGCTCCACTAGGCCTATACATATTCGTCGGGCGGCGCATGTTTCTTCCCTGCCAAGTGCCAAAGCATCGACCGAATCACATGCCCAAACGTGTGACGCTCCGGTCAGTCCCGAAAGGCCAAAATCTCATAAATGGTAAATTAAGGCTCCCGTACGCGGAACGGCGACCGACCGTGCATCTTTCGTGTAAGGGCGTGTCGCATTGTTCACGGTCCCGGCCGGCCGCCGGTGCAACTTCTCCATCGACCGACCTCCCGAGCAGATTCTACCGTCGAAATACGAACGATCAAGTGCGTGCATCAGACTTCACTCAAGTACGTGGGCGGCAATTCTCGCACATTTCTAAGCGAAAGTACCCTATATATATTAACATAAATGGATTGGATTCCCTGCATTATGATAAACCTTATCGATCTAGCCAAGACTAAGTTCAAGATTTGTGACGGATGCTCACATTTATTTTTACATTTATTTTAAGTAAAAGTAACATTAATCATTTAGTTGTAGGTGGCATGTTTGTTGATAACAAGATATTGTGAAGTATGATAAATTTGCTAATCTTAAGATCGTTATGTCAATCTTTTAGAAGTTCTCATTAGAGATAGGATGTGCATGTTTGTTAAGAGAGTATATATGCCAAGTTTCGCAAAAGAAAAGGTGATATAACTGGAGATAACATGATTATCATCCCTTATGATCAACTAGCTTAATTACATGAACGCCTAGGAACCCAATAATTAACACACTGACCTTATAAATGGAAATGTCATTATAGTGGTTGATGAAGGCCTCGTGCCTACTACATGCAGGATACATGGTTTTGGTGTTGACACTACTGGTGATGTACCTGGAGTTGGTGTTAGTTTTTAAATTTTGGTAGAAATTTTTTGGATATCTAAAATTTATCGAAATTTATGTAACTTGACCATAAGTTTTTAGAGACTTAACATGAAGTTTGTCTTTTTATAAAAAAAAATTAAGATCTAAATAAAATAGTAGCATGACTTGTGACTATGCATCTATTTAATGAAAAAAATACACAACATAAATGATATAAAATATGAGTCTATAATTATATAGCACATGAGTTAGTGTGGTACGAAATTTTGTATTTTTCTTTCTGTCACCCCTGAAATTTAGTAAATTTCGGCGAAATTTTGAACCTTGGTCAGTGTCACTTATGGAAAACTTGTGTCATGAAGGAGCAAGAGAAATTGGGAATTTTGGTATTATGGAAAGTGGACTTCGTCCAAATGCTATCCCACCTAAGGGTGAAAAAAGAGGCAGATATTTGATTCAAATATTAATTGGATAATCCATATTTGAATCCCGACCCATACTGTATTGGAATTCAAATACTCAAAGCCAAATATTTATTAAGTATATGGGATAGGTATCAATATCTGATTTATCCAATACTGTTTGTATCGGACACCTTGAGGATACCTAGCACAAATTAAGTAGTGAGCTAGTTTCTTGCGTCTCTAAATAAATAAAAGCACGAGGCACTCCCATGGGCGAAAACGGGTGTGTGGATTATACTAAGTTTTTCTTTGGATATCAGCATTGGGTTGACTGGCACATGTACTTAGCAGACAATAGTTGCTCTTGCTTACTGCAGCTACAGTTTCAAAAAGAACCATGTTGACAGTTGCAATTGTTTAAATGCTTGATGATGAGTAATTGACAACTGACTTGGTTTAATAGATTTTGAGATCACATGAACATCTCTATGTAGTGAAATTGACACTATGTTGGAGACACGTTTGTGTCTCATTTGTGGTTAATGGACTCAACATTAGAGGGGCAATAAATTAATTGGGATGCCATATGCAATAATGTATGATCCCACATTTTTATATGGACACTAGACCATACGTCAATGCCCTTGCCCATCATCAGCCCATATGATCCATGCCATGGCCTGTCATGGAATCTCCTAATACAAAACTTTGACATCAAAGTGTGCAAAAAAAAATATTAGAGATCGTTTGGATAGCCCAATACCCACAGGATACCCGCCCTATCCGTAGACGGAAAAACCTCCGTGCGTCTGCTTCCCCGTCAAACCGCGGTGCCCGTTTGGAATCGTCGAGAGCCAGAAAAGGCACGGGCCTTCTGGTTCCTATCCACGTCAATTGACGGGGATCAGAAACAACTCCTCCAGACTAGTTTATTTCATTCCCCGTCTCCTTCGGCTTGCTTGCTCGCACTCTCGTGATGCCTCGCCTAGGAAAGCATGGCGGCTAGGATTTGAGCGCCTCCTCCTCTTCCAACTGTCGTCGTCCTAGGCCCAGCCTCGTCACGCCGCCACTCCCAGATCCTACGCCGACTTTGATCCAGGTGCACTTTCTAGATCCGTTCCTGCCATCATCGCGCCTTCACCGCTGCCGCCGCCGGGCCGCCTGTAGTTGCTACGACCCCGGCCAACCGCGTCACGCTGTGATCTCCTATCCACAGGTTGGGCGTCTCATCCTCATACTCTTTTGTTTGTTCCTTGTTAGATATGCTAGTCTTCACTACTTCTTGAATCAAATCAAATGAGATGGATGAACGATCTGAGTGTTTTGTTAGGCAAGGCGCTTGTACAAGGTATTGGTGGTGGTTCTTTAATTCAATAGCTCTAGTATTAGGTGATTTGTTTCCTTCACTTGTTAGCTATAGTGACTGGTTGTTAAAGTGAGCTGAGATTTTTGTTTTTAGCTGAACATTAGGTTGTTCATGTGAGCTGAGATTAGAACATCACGAATTTTGTTGAGATAATGAATCATTTCAAAAGAGGGAATTATGAAAATTTATCAAAGTAAAAAATACTTGATATCAGTTTTCTCTAAAATAAAGTGGACACTATGTACATGATTTTCCGTGTTACATTAGAATGATCGACTCTTTCCATTGTCTATAGGTGCAAAGGGTCTGATCATATATGTTTTGCTGAAAGAAATACCCGAACTGCAGTTCATAATAAACCGCTAGCAGCTACAAGAGATCTTCCAAAGGTCTGTGGACGGCAACGAAGTATTGGTCAGTGAATTTTAGTGTTCTGTATGCTTTTTTAATTGTAGATTGCTTTTGCAGTGTTGGTGTTTGTGCTAAAATCAGTTTTTGTGTAGAATTTATTTTTGCTAATGCAAGTAACTGAGTTCATGGAACTTTTCTATGTTAAGGACTTCATTTTATTATATGTTAATATTCTTTTCATGGTGTGTTGATGTGTCTGTCCAAAATCCATACTTATTTTCATAGAAGTTTCAGTTAAGGAAAGTACACTTCAACATTTTTGGTTTGGAGGAAATCATGACTTTGCTTTCTTATGTGCTCAGCTATGGTACAATGTACTACCTTGTGTGAAGCTCAAATTTGATCCTTAACTTCTTGCTTGTGTCATACTCTACTACGAGTCAACCTTGCCTACTGTTGATTCTTCATCTGTAAATTGTAAACCTGTATAAGATGTTATGTACATGCTTTGGGGTGTTGTAGTGTCTGTTCAGAAGAGTAGTAATGTTACGAAGATCTAAATGCTTTGGGTTGTGGGGATATGGGATGAGATGTGGGCGTTAGTGGTAAAGCGTATTGATTTGGCGAGATCAATTGAAGATATTTTTCTTTTGGCTTTTCTGTTAGGACGTTCCTAAGTTACAATTTTTCTATCAGTTATCTTTTCATGCATGGTTAATAGAGAAATTTTCATCAACTTTAAGAACCCAAGAGTTCGTCTATTATGGATCAAGGGCGAGATTGCTCCAAAGGTAATTTTCTTGCTTTAGAATTTCTTTAAAAGGTTGGATGTTCGTTGGTTATAGAGACATAGGCATTGTTAATTAGTGTCAGGATGAGGAGCATCGGGACTGGTAGTAGTTTTGTTGGGATAAACTTACTGGACCAAAGCATCTTATCCTTGGGTGTGATACCATTTGGGGACTAGAGCAGTTTTGACTATAATATGCATATAGGAAAAAGTCTCAAATTCTAAGTGTGTAACAAGGAGATTGAATATTCAACAACTAATTTTCTAGTGTGTTAAAATTTCTATTGTGTGTTCTCCACCAAAATAAAGAAAGAAATATTTCGACCAAGACATAAACTTTTACCCTGTTGGCATGTGCTCCTGGAGTATTTTAGCTGTAGTTGTTTGATACAACCTGTTAGCCTGTTGGAACCTGAAAAGAGTCTTGAGTCCTTGAATATTTCCATAGTCAGCTTTTTTTTTTTTCTTCTAGTGACATGCAGCTAATCAATTAAGTAGGCATATAACTAGATATTTTGGGTCTGGTTGTATGAACATTCATATCTAAAATTTTTATTAGCATATTTTTGTTGGCAATTTTAAGCTGTCGTCATGTGGCATATCTAAGATGGTTATGAGCATATTTTTGTTGGCAATTAACAGCATGCTAGTATAAATATCACATTGCATCGACTAAAAGTGTTTTTCCTCATATAATTGCAGGGTTGATTCTATATGCTTCTGGCCTGCTGGCGCTAGTTGTGAGAGATTATAGTGGATTTATGCCTATTCACTCAAAAAATATTTTTGGTTATGTAGTAAGATTAATGTTGCTTGTAGTTTTGTCATAAACCTAGTCTTGTATGTTTTCTTGGGTTGCTTAACATTCATCTGAAGCCAACAGTGATGAGTCGCTTTATGTAAGACAAAGTTTGTCTGTTTGATTACCCTATAAGATGAAGACTTTTTATGCTCTGAAGCCAATGATGATGAGTAGTTTTCTGTTAGATTAAAGTTCATCTTTTTGTTACCCTATGAGATGAAGAGTTTTGTGGGCTTTGAATTATTAAATTAATTCACCTTTTCTATCTAATATGTGTATTGTGTTGTTGAAAGATTATTCATGGTACTGATTTTTCATATTACAATTGCATTTTTGAAATCCTTGTTTTTTTCTGAGTTTTTTGAATGGTTTTTTGGCTGGTCGGGATTTAAATCCCTGTGTTGCTCAAACAATCCTTGGGTAATTTCTCTCCAAAGGGGTTTCTGTTACCCAGCGGGAGGTGGGTGGCATGTTCAGGGAAGTTAAATCCTTGAGGAAGCAAACCCAGGTGCCTTTTGCTCACCTGTATCCAAAGGAGCCCTTAGAGTGCCATCTCATTCACGATTATAGCTAGCTACCTTGGTGGAATTGTTTGATCTTACAATATATCATACAATTGCAATTTTGCAAAGCAAGAGCAATCAATACTTAATAGTATGAGGCATGAATAATGAATTCTTATCTCATGCTCTGCTTATAAGCACTTTAGAGAGAGAGAGTATTTGTTTGAAGAAAAATATATAAGGAAAGCATGCACCCCGTCCCCATATATTGGGGGTTGATGTAAGTGACGTACAGTTTGACAAGGACGTATTGCATAAATAATACTATGTGTATTTTATATTTTAGATGTATTTGGATTTTTTACAATTGTTTCATATTCGGATTCTCGCTTTAAACGTAATCTTTCACGAGAAACAAAACCCACCTATTGAAATTGCTTGGCTAACCTTTTTTTCCGGTCAGTTTGGCTCCTTAACTGGAATTGAATTTCCTAAAAGGAGAAGTAGGAAATAGTGAGAGGAGAATATAGTTGTGAAATCACGACGGGCGATTCCACGGTCCAGACCAACATAATGCATCGGTTCTCCACGAATTGTTTCGCTACCTTTGCAAAAAAAAAAAAAAAAAAAAAAGTGATCTGGCCCTTCGGCACCAGTGCTCTACTGTTACAGCAGAGGGGATGGATCAGTTCCATGCCATCAAACAGTAGGATTGAAACTTTTTCTTCAAAATGTAACGTCTGCTCTCAAATTTGCACTGACCTATGAAAGTTTTTTTTAGGGGGTCTTGTAAAACAAGAAGATAAGCTTTCTGGTGAGGACCGGGAGAAAAGTTTTGGGAATTTCTCATATATCTTGTGACGAATTTCATTCCTCTAAAGTTGACTCGCGTCCCATGCCTCATTAAAAAATTAAAGTTACTACAAATGCCACTTGTTTTGGACCTGAAATCCACTATGACAAAGTTTTTTTTTCTCGATCATGCAAAAGGTTGACATGTCTTTGTATTAAGATAGAGGAAAGTTTAATACAACATGCCATTGCGGCGCCCTAGGGGGTATAAGAATTACACATGGACCCTCAGACCCACCCTAGTGTACTAAAATCTGCGGTATTACATTAAAAAACTGATCAACCCGAAAAAAGAGAACACCGGCTAGGAGGACTATGCCCGCGTAGCCGAGCGGCGACGACGCCGCTTCCGCGCCCCCACGTCGTTGTCCGGCAGGAACAACTCACGAAACGGTTCCATATGACCAGGGTCACCGCCGTAGATTTGATCGTACGCCTCCAAGGCCGATGTGGACGGAGCCGACATTCCGGTGGTCAACCCCAGACGCTTCAAGACAAGGTGTTCACCTCGTTTGGCCACTGGGATGTGGGATATGTTTTTCGCCGCTATCCGTCTGCTTCGCTTGGGGAGCGCGGGCGGTGGACGCATGTCGAGGGTCGAATCATCGACGGGCGTCGCAAGGAGCGGCGGCTGCCTCACCTTCGTGATACGCTCGATGAAGCGCGTGAGGCGACAGCTGGCAGAATCCGCCTGAGGGGATGGAGAGTTGTTGACGAAGTCCGTGACAGCCATTGCCGTCACGCCTTCCGAGGTGGTAGCCTCGTCCAACGTCGGGTCAAGGCATGCCGCGACCTCCATGACGACGGGCTGCCCTCCTGGCGACAGCACATCCTGTGGCACTACGCGCGAGGCGACGAACTCCTCCAGCATTGGGTCGACCCATACGGGAGACCCAAAGCACGCCGACAACTCCAATGTCAGCGGGTCTTGCTCGGAAGCGGGGAAGCAACGTGTAGTGGCCGCGGCGTCGTAGTCGTAGCCGGTCGGTGCACCCAAGCTGCGGCATCGCCACCGCCTTCGTCGGGCTCCGCTAGCGCCCCCAGCGAGACCCTCGCCCGAGCCGCCATTGGGCACGTGCGAGGGAGCCGTCGGGTTGCTGCCACGAGCATGGTGCCGCGGTCGGCCGCCAACCTTCATCGTCGAAGCTGTCGCATGTCTGGGTCGCTTGCAGTCCTGCGCGAGGTGGCGAAAGACATGGCAGCGTAGACAACGACGCGACAACCGACAAGTCGCTACCCGATGTGAGTAGGAGAGGCAGTTGAAGCACCTGCCGTGAAGCTCGTCGGGTATCTTCCGGGCCTGTTGAGCTTGCTTTGCGCCTTGGCAAGGCTCAGGCGAAGCGCTCGCAGGTCGGGCTTCTTGACGAAGGAGGATCTCGCGCCACCCATCAACATTGGGAGCGGAGACCCGTCCGCGGCGTCTGAGGCTCGGGCGTGCCGAGATACGACCCTCCACTGGCCGAGCAAGCATGCCGCAAATAAGCTGTGAGCGCGGCCGATTGTGTTCCCTCCGCCTATGCCCATGGCCCTGGCGGCTCGCCACTGCTTCACCTCGGCACGACATCAAGATTGAGGTGCAGGGCATCGGCGGGCGACGAGCGACGTCGAGGTAGCTGAAAGGGTGGTCGTCGTCAGACTGCCTGGTGGTGCGCCCACCCGCGGGACGGCCTGGGTAGAACGGAGCCGCGCGACGGTTGCCAGAGGCGGCGGTCACTGTGGCAAGGCCCTGCGTCGATGCTGGCGCCGACGAGGCAGCCGCGGTGGCAAGGCCCGGCGCGTCCGCGGAGGCAAGGCCCAGCGCCGACTGCGTGGCAGGGCCCGACGACGACGACAGCGCCGGTGGGGCGGCCGCGGCGGCAGGGGTCGGCGCCGACGACACGGGGCCGTGGCAGCCATCATCGACGGGAGCGGGGACATCAGCGTGGACGGCCGCGGAGGCACCTCAAGTGTCGGATCCCGCGGCTGCGGCGCTGTTGGCGACAACGTCCGCCACGGTGGCGGGGCCGGGCGCTGCCGGCGGCGTGGAGCTCGCCAGCTCGTCGGGGGTGGGCGGAGCCCGTGCAGCCGGGCCGCCATGGGCGCGCGCTGCTGCCCAAAGACGAGGGCAGGGGTTGGGAGATGGGGAACGGGAGGGAGAGGGGGAGGGGGAGGAGGAGGAGGGGGACGGGGTGGGGGCCACCGGCGCCGGAGCGGCAGCCGGCGGCGGCGACAGCGCCGTGGGGAGCACCAGGGTGTGCAACCCTAACGGGGCGAGGGCGGGCTTATCATTACAGCAGGGGCGAATTCTGCTGTACTGGCTTTCATTCTCAGTCTTGCAAGTTGCCTACTATGATAAAGTTGACCCTATCATTTATTTTGCACATTACCCTATCATTTTTTCCGAGTTATTGACCCTATCCCTTGTGATTAAACCCCATCTTACAATACTTGAACCCCAAGTTCAGCTCGCAATTTGTGCACAATTCAAAGCAGGCATTGGTGTGAGACCAAGCAAAGCATGCCTTGCTTATAGTACCCTTAATTGCGACTTGTTTAGGGCCAGGCTACCCGAGAACCAGGATCCAGGAACCAACTAAGCCTAAAAGCCAACTTTTAATATAGGCTTCAAAATGGACAGACCATGTACTTGAACTACTTAAAGAAATTGCCAGTGAAAAATGCATAGAATACCTGGATTTGGCATCCCACGAGCGCACGAGGTGCCGCTGGCCGCGTTATAATATCAGGCGGGCACCATACCAACCTGCACGACTTCACCTTGGTTTTCCTCGGCCGCCGGATTCGCCACACAGCACTCAAAGGAGCCAGCTTTAGATTTTGTTGCAACTTGGCCAGTTGCCTAACCACCTTCTTTTTTTATATTCTCTTTGGAGGATCCACCTCTTATTGTAGGACGTTTGCATTGTTTAGATATATATTGTGGCTAGCTGTGACCTGTGATTATAATAAGGAACCGTAGTGAGTATTCAGCTCCACTCATCCAGCTTTATTATTTGCTCAATTCAGAGAGTGGCAGGTTGTTTTTTCTATAGTATTTCCCCAATTCCTTCTTTTACAAATGCACTATATGTGTATTAGTATCTCACAAAAACGTATATTAATGCTAAAGAGATATTGTGGCCCCACACTTTTTGCAAACCCATTTTAGTGTGTACAATCATTGCGTGGCGATATGGAGTATCGTACCATATATACATCTTCTCTTTCGTCCATCGTATTAGAATCAGTCAGTGATCCTGGCTTAACGTGTCTGAATTTTATTTCATATTCCCTTCAACACAAATGTAAGTGTAACTTTGAAAATTTGATATGTCATCGCTCAGATCAAAAGCGTATCCTTGGCCACAAACGTTTGTTGTTGTACTTCCATATATAAACCCACTAATTATTTCCTTTGAATCGGTCTTTTCTTACATAGTTTTATTACATATTTTGTATGTTTAAAATTATAGTTCATTTTAGTTTTGTAATGTATGCCCCATGGGTATCCTCACTGAAGAAAAATTGACACTACACAGAGGTAACTCATCTACTTGGCAAACAAGGCATATGCAATGATACATATTAAGACGAACTACATTTGTTATGGAGACTTACGAGAAAACTTTGTGGTGGCGGTGGTATGATCAGAGAAGAGGTGCTGCATGTTGAAGTGTTGTTGGGCTTGTCAACTATGTGAATTGCTTGACGTCGGCAGTTTAGGATACATGGTTGTTGACTGCTATTGCTCGGCTGTGTGGAAGCCAATAGGACACCCGTTCGATGTATCTAAGTCTGAAGTAAATAGATCTTTGTAGAGTTCTATAGTTCACACCCCAGTACAATAATCTGTATCATATGTTTAATCCGAGGGCATAAAAGAGACTAATTAAATTTGTGTCTAACTAAAAGGAACACAAAACTTGATATTTCTCTTAACCAAGATTATCGGAATGTGATCGAGAATGACGTAAAAGAGATTAAAATTTATAGACGGTGCATTGATATGATTTGAGTTTTTAGGTGGGCATATTAATTAGAGATAAAAGTTTTAGCTAATATAGAAAAGCAAATCGTCTATATTTTATCACTCTTATACTTTTTTGTGAGGTTATCGCTCTTATCTTACATCCGAGAGCGAAGTTTGAAACATAGCAAATATTTTGTTGCTATATACAACATCCTACCAGGAAAAAAAAAAGAGATACCTGAAAACGCCAACAACGCAAACCAAACCAGAAGGGCCAACCTCCATCATAGCTAAGCACAGACAAAAACCACCTCAAGCTTGTCAAAGCACACTGCAAACTGCATAGGAGCAGCACGGAACCCCACAGAAAACAGAGGGGCCAAAACGGAAACCGTTGAACCCCCTGGGGCCTCCCCCCTTTATAAACTGCAGCAATCTGAGCCGCGAAAACTCCAGCACCACCTTCTTTCTCCATCCTCCTCTCCCATCTCAGCAAGTGAAAGAAAAGTGAAAGGGAACCCACCGGGGCGGTGTGACAAGCCAAGAAACCAATGGAGGACTACTACTTCTTCCCCAACTCGTGGGAGACCGCCGGCTACGTCGAGGCGGTGTTCCCAGGCCACACGGTGCCTCGCAACCCACGCTCACCGTCGCCGCCAAGGACCCGCAGTGCGTCCCGCGGCCACGCTGACGCCGGAGAGCTCCACCACCACCACTACCTCGACGCCTGCTTCCGGTGCGGGCGGCACCTCGGCGGGAACAAGGACATCTTCATGTACAGGTACGTGCGACGCCAGTACACGCTGGCTGGTTCATGTGCAAATAAATTCGCAAGATGGAAGCCGCCGCCGTTCTGGTTGTGATCGATCGATGCTGTGGCTGTTCGTGGATGTGTAGGGGCGACACCCCATTCTGCAGCGACGAGTGCCGGCAGCAGCAGATCGAGGCCGACGAGGCGAGGGAGAGGAGGTCCAGGCAGCCCGCTGCTGCGACGACGAAGAGGGAGCGGGAGCAGGAACGGCAGCGGCAGAGCAGAAGCCCGCAGAGGATTCCTCTCTGGGCGCGGTGATCGGTCGAGGCAGCGGCGTCGAAAGCACGACGACGACGACGACATGTAGGCTTCAGATCCAATATCATTGCGCATGGATCGAAGGCTCAAGCTCTTGGTAGGGTACTGTACGCATGTGGCCTCCTCCAGCTACAGCTTGCTGTTTGCCAGCGAACAAGAGGGATGGTCGGATGGAGCAGCAGCTTGAGCGGTTGAGGTCCAGGGGACGGAGTGATTGTACCTGAGAAAGAACAGGTCGTCTGCCGGTTTTTGCGCGGGTTACCGCATTAGTACAGCGTTTTGTTCCGTTGCTCAGCGCAAGTGCAAGTGCAACCAAGCGCGCGTCGATTGCCATGTACTCCACCATTCCGGTACCTACTTGTACTATGATGAGCAAATTCCAAAGAGTATGCGAGCTGTGTTTTTCCTGTTTGGCTGTAAACACAATGCTTTAACTGTTACGCTGGTCCTTGTTAACGCAATGACCGGGGCCTTTGCCGCCCAGAAACTCTAAAAAAAAACTTTCATGTCCAGGTCGAAAATACTCCTATGTACAGTAGGTCGAAAGCACCAAGAATTAACTTATTAGAATGTCACTTGTTGTTTTCCATGAGCTAATTAGAAAACGTTTCATCCAAAACAGACACAGTAGTAGGAAACAGAAATACTATACTAATTTCTGGTACTGCGCGAAAAGGCTACGGGCCCGTACTGTTTGTTTGTACGGGCGGACATGCCACAGGAATCAATCCCAAACACTACAAGATCGATCGCCTCTGACTTTCACCAACGGAAATGGTCATATAATTAACCAGAGGTGCTAATCGAAAGTGCTGTTTGGAGTTAACAAATCATTGCGTTGCTGGTGCTTTTGCAAGTTGCAAGCATGTGCCCACCGTGCATGCTCTGAAGAAAGAGACAGAAAACTGGTTCTAGCTTATTAGGCAGCCTACGCGCCCTCCGAAACCCTAAAGAAAGGCACACTTGGGGAGCTTCTGCTGCCTCTCCCCGTGCAAGATTCTTGACACGTTACGACATCTCACCAGCCAGCAACCGCGCACCGAGAGACGGACCACGATTCGCCTCGCGCTCGCGCCTCTGGAGTCTGGACGGCAGCCGGCGGCGAGTGCCGGGTGTTCGGGGGGACATGTACACCGCGCACGTGAGCGCCCGGCGCGCGCTCGCACGCGCGTGTCGCGTCTCGCGCCCGCGACGCTGGGCGATGGCCGTGCGCCGGCGGCTGCTAGTGCTAGCTGTAGTGTTCCCTCTCCATCTCGGGCCGCTCTGGAGCCATGTGAGGGGGCGGAGGGCCTTTTGATGCCGAGCGACCAACCGAACGGCCGCGCCCCCCGATAGTTTAGTCAGTTATTAGACCCCGGCCCGGAAACCACACCCACACAGATGCATCGATTGCGAAATGGACATCAGATCAGCATGTTAGAAAAAACGCCAATTATGCTAGCTGTTGCTGTTCTCTAGAAGCAGCGTGCACGGAACCATTTGCCCGTCGTCGCTGCTGGCTTGCATAATTGGCAACGTCAATGTGGCGCTCGTTCATGAATGAATAAACATGATTGGTGGGCGTGGGGAAACGATGTACTAGTTCTTCGGGTGAACAGAAAAACAAAACAAAACCTAGCTATCTTTGGGTTGACGCAGCCAGGTTAAAACATAGTACAACGCCAGGTAGGTTAATGGAGCTGTATGCCAGAGCAGAGCACAAGGCGGCACCTCTGGGCTGGCATGCCAGATTTAACCACATGCATTATTCATTCACCCGTGGTTCTCGCGCGCCAACCCTCCTCCCCTGATGGCGGAAATGGCAACGAACCACGGAAGCCAGATACGAGAGTTCGTTAATTAACCGCCATGCCGTTGCCATCTAGAGCTTGAGGCTGGTTTAAAACCAACGCCTCTCCTCTCTCTCTCTCTCCCCCTCCAAGCCGAGAGCTGCCGTCCTGCGCCTCCGCCGCGTTTGTGGTTGCGGTGCGGTGTGACAGCTCCTGGACCGCCGGCCGATGGAGTTCACGTCGTCCTACTTCCACGCCTTCGGCAACCCCGACTTCGCGGCGGTGTTCTCGGGCGGCAGCGCGCAGGCGCACCGGCCGCCGCGGCGCTCCACTGACGGCGGCAGCGCCAAGTCGGAGGACGGCAGGAGCCCCTCATCGGCCACGGCGAGGCGCGCGCCGTCCGTGTTCTGCGTCCCCGACACGGACGCGGAGGAGCCCAACAGCTTCCTGGACGAGTGCACCCTCTGCCGCAAGGCGCTCTGCGGCGACATCTTCATGTACAGGTCGGTCGGGTCGGTTGCATGCCTGCCATTGATTGATTGCGCCGATGAATTGAAGGAGAGGATTATTAACAAACTAACCATTCTTGCGTGCGTGCGTCGGTCGAATGGAACAGAGGGGACACACCGTTCTGCAGCGACGATTGCAGGAGGGAGCAGATCGAGATGGACCGCATCAGGCACCGGAGGAAGAAGCAGCTCGCCCTCATAGCGCAGCAGCAGCAGCAGCAGCAGCAGCAAGCGGCGGCGGCGATGGCGCAGCAGAGGGACCAGCGTACCCAGCGCCAGCTTCAGCCACAGCACTAGACGGAGAGGAGCTCGCGCGCGCGCGGAAGCTTCTTCTTCATCACATACTACACCGGTTCCGGGCTCGTCCCTGCGTACGCAGGGATGCATGGCGAATGAATTCTTGCACGTTCCTAGTACTACTAGACAAGGATTCTCCTCGATCGATCGTAATTAAGGACCAAGTAGCCACGACCCTTGTTTGCGTTTGTATTGTATCCGACGCGAAACAAAGAAGTGAGCGGAGGTTTTTCGTGTCCTGACATTACTACATGATGAGCAATCCAAGCCTTGCTCGTTTTTTGTTTGGCTCCTGAATCCTGGTTAAATTTGGGGCCATTGGAGCCACTAAACGAGCTCTTTTTCTCTATCTTGTCCGTGCCTTTTGCTATTTTCTACTCACTCTATTTCAAATTATAATTCAAATTATAAGACATTTAAAGGATCTTAGAGAGTCAAAACATCTTAAGTTTGACTAAAACTATAAAAAAACTATAAAAATTTATGACATCAAATAGATATACTATAAAAATATAATTGATGAATAATCTAATGATACCTAGTTGGCATCTTAAATGTTATTATATTACCATATAACTTTAGTGAAACTTGAGATGTTTTGACTTTTCAAGATTTTTGAAATGTCAAATAATTTGAGATGGAGAGAGTAAAAGAATTGTATGAGTATTTTTTTCTAGAAAAGATGGGTCGTTGCATTATTCGGCAAGTGCGTTCGGAAATGCTTTAGCACACATTTTAAGACTAAAAGATTGTAGATAAATTCACCTACCGTCGTTGGCGTGGGGAGATGAAATGGGTGGTGATGGTAGGGTTCATGTTTTGGGGTTTTTATGCTCTTCACATTTAAAAGGGGTCGCCCGGGAGGTTGTTGGCCCAACGGTAGTCGTGGTAAAGACTCAAGACGGTGGCGGAGGGCAGAGGCTCCACCATCTGAGCGGTGGGAGAGACCGGTTGAGCAGTGTAGGCGCTGGGGCGTCCAAAGAAGAAGAAGAAGAAGAAGAAGAAGAAGAGGTGTGGTGATGGTGGATGGCGGCGGCGGAGATGGTAGCACGTTGTTGGAGCCTTGGAGGTAGTGGAGGCGGGGGCATTCACACCGGATCTAAGAGAGAAACACGTGTTAGGAGTTGTCGTGGTCGTCAATGGCGACATGATGTCCACGCCGCGGAAAGCTGGGCGAAGCTAGCCGCGAGGAAGCGTGAGGAACAAGAAGAATAGAAGATAAAAGCGTGTGAGAAAAAAAGAGTGAAAATGTGGGGATGTGCTTCGCGTGGGTGTGCACTGGACGCTGGTAGTAGAGTTCGTAGCATTTATGATAATAACTGAAATATAGTGAGGTAGTAGTATTTCTAAACACAATTCAATGTTATTACAACTATTATACTGTAAAAGTTTGTATTACTTAGACTAATTGTTGGTTAAATAAAGAGAAAAAATTTGAAATACGTCAACACCTTGTATTTTGATCTGAAACCGAAAGAGTACTGGCTAGACTGCTGCCTGCTGGGCATGTCCAAAGCATGCTAGGACTGAATTGATCGGGGCAGGTGACAACGAAGCGCGAATAAAATGCCGGGTCCCAAGAGGAATCCAGCCTGCGATTCCGTCTCTGCATGTGGAACCAAACCGTGCACTCTCCAGCCGTGACCCGGAGGTTGAGGAATCCAAGAGAACACAGTTTGAAGCGGTCTTCGCCCTCGTCACATTTCTGTTTTTGATTTACACCTGCCAGCTGCGCGCTGCGGTCTTTTCATCAGCCTAACCAATCGTCCAATCCCAAGTTCACCACCTTTTGATTTGACGGGCTCCCTTGAGCCGAAGTAGAATGACCGATGCTAATTTGGCTGCTAGTTTAGGCGGTAACTGTCACGAGAGTCTCGTATACATTGTCCGATGAGCCGTTGAAACCAACGCCAGCCATCAACCATGCATGTAAAAGCACTGCCACAGAAAGAAGATCCTTGAAGAAGTGCTAGGGAAGTGACGCCCCATGGCCCATGCCGGTGGCCCGTGGATGGATGGATGGCCGGTCCTGATCGAGGGACTCATGGAGTCATGGGTCAAGGTCTTCTCAGCGTTTCGGGAAGGAATTCAGGGCGCAGTGCAAAGCGTTCAGTGGCGGTGTGCAGGCCGGTTGATGCTAGATGCTTCGGTGCGAGTAGCTCAACTACTCGGGGAAAATGCCTCCATTGACTGCAAAGTCTCTTGCGGTCCATGTCTTCACCGAACGAGCGCCGACGAATCCGTGCCTCTCTTCTCGCTCAAGTGTGGTGCCTCCAGATGTCGCCCCGAAAAATTCTCCGAGCGAGTTGATGAATCCCAAATCAATCCTCATTGAGGGCCTGTTTGGAACGTAGAAATTTCACAGAAATTGCGTAAGAATTTCACAGAAATCAGTTTAGTTTTACAGAAAAAAGCACAGAAACGAGAAAAAATCTCGCGTTCCAAACAGACCCTGATACGGCAGGCGTATCGAATCGGAAATTTAAAAGGCGGCAGTGCTCCAACTCCAAGCTGAAACTATGTGATGGCATACTGATTACTGTACCAGCTGCGCGATCGATCGAGCTCTTCCAGTCTTCGGCAGGGGCTGGAGATTCGCAGGCCAAAGAGAATCCGAGACTTCTTCATCAATTTTGTATGCGTGCATTGCAAGGCTGCTGAGATCCCACGGACACGGTCACGACCACACGAGGGCACTTGACGAGAAGATTCGTCGCGAGTCGTCACACCCTCCCAACAGCCGGTGAGGATCTCGCTGGCAAGTGGGGGCCATAAACTGAAAACGACCCATGCGGCAGTTCTCCCGATGAAGCTGGAAGTGGACGAATCGCGAGCGTGGGACCCGCGGATCCGTCCGCCACCAGCGCGCACGCGCCGGCCCCTCCAGCTCCACGCATGCTGACAGGTGGGCCCAGAGCGACCTCCACGCGGTTCCTTCGTCCTGGCTGCTGCTGCGTCGTCCGCCCTCCGGGCTCCGGCATTATTAAACGGCAGCAGCTCCCCCCCCTCCACCTTGCCTTGCCTCCCCACCAAGCATCATCACGCATTTGTTGACGCGGACGCGCCAGGAAGCAAGCAAGGCAAGCACCGCTGGCAGCAGAATCGCAGGAAAATTAAGAGAGCACGATCGATCGTCTCGAGGAAGAGAAGAAGGCCCCGATCGTCTCGATCGCCGACCGGCCGGGTGTAGTGCGTGCGTGCCGCGGCCGGGTAGCTAGCGCGGCCGTGCGCGAGGAGCCGGATCCGGATTGCTCGCTCTCCAGCCAGCCAGCCGGTGGCGGCGCTCGATCGGCAGCCGAGGCGGGAGGGAGAAGAGAGATCCATCCATCCATCCATGGGAGGAGCAGGGCACAGCGTGCATTTCCTGGACGCGTGCTTCCTCTGCCGGAAGCCGCTCGCCGGCAACCGCGACATCTTCATGTACAGGTACCGGCACCGCAATTCCTTCCTTCCTTGCCCTGTTATTTCCGAAACGGCGGCCTGACTAGCCATGCATGCATGCCGGCGAACAGAGGCGACACGGCGTTCTGCAGCGACGAGTGCAGGAGCGCGCAGATGGCGGCGGACGAAGCGGCGGACAGGAACAAGGCCAGGGCCAGGGCGGTGACACATGGGGCCTTGCCCGCCAGGGAAACCGAAGGCCCACGGGAGCGCGGCAAGGTCCGGGCCGGGTCCGTCCTGGCCCTGTAACCAAAGTTGTCAACTCAAGGATCTCTCTCACCTCTGAAAGGAGCGCATGCCATTTTTTTTACTTCTTCTTTTTCTGTATCCACCTTACGAGACGCGCCACCGGAATTTCGTGTACACGGGGTTGTTTTTTTTTGTTGTTGAAAACCCCTTGGGATCATCCGGTGGTGCGTTGGTTGCATTTTGCTTGCTGCTCTGGACGATCTGGTTGGTCCATGGATACTGCACGTACGTACGTATGCATCATTAGTACAGTAGTAGTCTACAAATCTACAAGGAAATAATAAAATGATGTCAGTTAAGATGACTATCGCAGCATTGCGTGATGTGGAGACGCTGTATATATATTGCTTTAAGAAATGTGTCGATCCGTCTCTATCTGTACGTATGGTTATTGTCGCGTGAAAGAAAGTTTGTTGCTACGTCACCGCGCCTGTGTCGTACACTCGTACTGTAGTATGGTCATTTGATGCAACCGGCCGGACATGGCACAGGGCGGGGCAGGTGGCGGCTAGCTGGAGACACCTCATACTGTGATGCTCACAGGAATACTGACCAGTGTGATGCACGCTAGTGCTTATTTTTAATTTGGACGTGCATTACAGTTTTAATGACTCAACCGTTCAGCCACCATCAGTCCATCATGCTTCAATTTTCAATCCGTCGGGCTCGTGCAAACGAACTACGTGGACCAATCTGAGCACCGATTACTATTTGTTTAACAAACGGGACACGGTATCTTCACGTGAACCAATGTTTTGCGAGGCAAGTAGGGGTAAAGATGAGCATGTAACCCAAGGCACGATGGCACGGCACAAAGCCCAAATTTTTGGCCCGGTCCTAGCCCGGCACGTCAGGCGGCACGGCACGGCACGGTTGCAACGGGAGGCTCGGTAGCGGCCCGCTAGCAGGGGAGTAAGTATAGAATTGCACTGTAAAATATACTAAATTCTGCATTAAACAAGGGGTTTTCCATAAAATAAACTTCGGGCTGGCCTGTTCATAGTTCGGGCCTCGTGCTTTTCGGGCCGACCCAGCCCGAAAACGGCCCACGGGCCACGCCTGGGCCTGCAAGCAGGCACGGTGGTCTGGGGTGGTACGGCCCGCGGGCCCGCAGGCCCGCGGGCCTTATCGGGCCCGGGCCGTGCCGGCCCGTTGCACATCTTTAAGTAGGGGTATGCAGAGAGCCACCGGTAGAGGCGGAGAGGCGCGCGCCAGGGGAAAACGGAGCAGGGCCCGTTGTTTATACATTCTTTGATTCTTGTGTCGAATCATCAGCTGATGGTGTCGCGTCAGCGGGCAGTTCAACAACCGGGAGGGACCGCCAAACGCCACATTCACAGGCGCCCGCCCGTGCACGCCGAGTTGCTGACGTGCTCTGCAGTGCACACATGCCCTTGGCGCGGCACGCACACGGATGCATGATTAATCGGAGAAAAGGGGACGTGCGGTGCGATGTAACATCTCTAAAAAATTACACACTTGAAAAATCATAACTACAAAATTTTTCCTTAAAACCTTACTAATGCTTGGTATTTGTTATTCATATAATAGCATCTCATATATGGAACTTACATCTTATGCATATGAATAGCACCGAACCATAGACCTTCATAAACATTTAGCATTAACATTAATCCTATGCTTTCATACTAATTTAGAGTTAAATAAAATCATGAGTTGTTTTGCTAGTGTATGATTGGATCTTAAACTCTTTTGCCATGTTTGCTTACACAAATATATAAATAAACTAAAATGCACTCAAGAAAGAATAAATATGTATATATATGTGTATATACATAAGACATACATATGTATATATGCATATATATACACATGAATATGTATATGTATATCTGAGCTCATATAAATGTATACCCGTATACACCTGTGACACTACGTCAAAAACGTTTTTTTCCGTGTCGGTCAAAATCTGTTTTTTCGCAGCGGGCAATGGCGTCCGCTGCGATGACAAGGTCACGGTAAATAGAGCGTTTACCGTGGCGGTCGCTGGTGCCCGCTGCGAAAAACCGATTAACCGCAGCGGGCAACATAAGACGCCCGCTGCGGTTAATCATTCAAATAATAATAAAAAACCCCTAGAAGCAGCGCTGCTGGATCCGGCCGCTCCGGTCACTCCACCGCCGGATCCGGCCGCTCTGGTCACTCCACCACCGGATCCGGCCGCTCCACCGCCGGATCCGTCCCGCTCCACCGCAGCGATGAAGTGCGGGTGCTCGAGGTGACGATTACGACAGAGGTAGTAGACCACGACCACCTTCTTGGCTGCGGGGGATGGGGATGGGGGCGGCGACCGCGCTGGCGGGGTCTGGTGGTGGTGGTGGCTCTTGCCTGGTGGCTCGACCCACACCTTGGTGCGGTCGGGGCTGGTGCCCATGCCAGTGCCGCGCCGCCGCGCCGGCCTCCCCTCCGTCCCCGCTCCCGCCCCTGCCCTGGCTGGAGGCGACATTCGCTGCGAAGGAGGGAGGGAGGAGACATTCGCTGCGATGCTTGCGCATCGACCCTTGAGGTCCGGCGCGCGGCTAGTACAGGTGGGATGGAAGGAATGAGAATGCGAATGGGAGCAGGCGGGAGACGAGGCGGGGGAGGGGAGGAGGGAACAACACTGTGGCTGGGAGAGCGGCGGCTGGAGGGAGAGAGAGGAAGGGAGAGAGGTGAGTGCCCTCAAACCCTAAGGGTTTCTTTTATACCAGCACCCGCTATGGGCCTCTCACTGGGCCTAATGGGTTTCGGCTTTAACCGTTACGAGCCTTATAAGATGTCCGCTGCGGTAAATTGATTTACCGCAGCGGACACTTTAAGACGTCCGCTGCGGTAAATACCCTATTTACCGCAGCAGACATCTTAAGATGTCCGCTGTACCGCAGCGGACAGAAATGTCCGTCACGGTAAATAAAAAATGCCCGCGGTGGGAAATCATGTTATTTTCTGCAGCGGGCAAAATAAGTGTCCGCCACGGAGAGATTTTTTGCAACGTTGCGCAAAATCGATTTTGACGTAGTGTGAGCACCTAAACAAATACATATATATATATATATATACATGTATACTAACAAAACAAATACAAAAGAAATAGAATAAAGAAAAGGGAAAGGCAACACAGCAGGCCAACTCGGCCTGGAGGACCAACTAGCTCGACCAGCCCAGACCCACCCGCTCGGCTATTGGGCCAGCTCGCCTCACGCCTCGGCCCAGCACTGCACGGAGGCCTGCCTTCACTCACGCGCGCGCAGCGGCCAGCAACCCGCACACCGCTCCTCCTCACGCCACTGACCGCTGGACCCAACCCCATCCTCTGTGGTTCTTCCACCTCCTGCCCAAGCTCCCTCACGCGCGCGTGAACGCACACTGCTGACGCCAGCGGGGCTCAATGGCCCTGACAGGGTCACGCATATCGCATGAGCCATGTCCCCTGGTTACTTCCCGGTTGTCCCCTTCATCTTGGAGTCCAAGGAAGCCCCGAACCACCCTTGGATCACGAGCCAAACCGCTCCACTGTCACACCCGGTTCAGAAAAGAGACCGAATGCATAATACATGTGTGCCAGGATCGAGAATTACACACATATATCGATGTCATCAATGATACATAGCACAACGTTCGAAACATAAACTTAAACGAATATAAAAGAGTACTTTATTACAAGCCTTCGAATCAAAGTCTAGCGGAAAAGGTAAAACGAGCTAAGTCGACGCGAAGAAGGAGCCATCTCGCCACAGGAAGGTCGACGGCAGCGACACACGAGCCTAACACCCATCGATGTCTTCAGGGAACTCCTCATCCCAGTCGTGATCTTCTACCCAGCCTTTATGTGATTATAGCAAGGGTGAGTTCATGTCGAACTCAACAAATACAGACATAAAGTAAATGACATGCAAGGCTTAACAAGGTAAAGCTGACTCGGTTGACTGCGTTTAGCATTTTAGTTGACACCTTTTATTAATACAACCTATTTACTAAAAGTGGTTAAGAGAACCCAACCTAGTGATTAAAAGGTAATATCATCATTATAGAGCACCATGGCGGAAGTAGCAACTTCAGTAAAACCACGGAGTAGCAACCCCGCATCTCATCAGCAACAGGGATAGCAATCCCAACACTCGAGGTAGCAACCTCGAGCTATCATGTGTAACCAACCACAAACTCTCCACTGCCAACCAACCATGATCTCTCTCAAGCCAGAAATAAGTTGAGCAAAGATGACTCTGTCCATGTGAGGATCCGGGCCGCTCTTGACCGTGAGCGTGGCTGATATATCAGATTTACTCTGCAGAGGTGTGCACTTTCACTCCAAGTCGTGATCCCCATTCGCCCGGGGTCATGACTCCCCAAGAACACTGCCAAGGTGAACGGGCAGGGTTTCACTACGAGACCATTCGCAGGGTCCTGCTTATAGGTGCAACCCGTAGGGTTTGCCCCACGCGCCGGAAGCCGTCCCCATAGCCATGGAACCCGGTCGACTGCAACTTAATATTCATTACATGGGCTACTCCCCTACGCCTACCCGGTAAGCCACACCCTACTAGTGGCTGCCCTGTTAATTAATCAAGCCAGAGCCATATAGCTTGAAGTTGCACGGATGTCCCAGGTGGCCGCTCCACGAACCGGCTCTCAGGGAGAGGAGATACGAGTACCCGAAAAACACCGGTCCCAGACCAGTACTCGTTCCCCCTTCGAACCAACTAAATCCAACTGTATGAGAGATCACATCATCACCATGTTTCATAAGCCATTGGTTCACTTTTAGTAACAGTTAACATGTTTAGATATGTCATCATATGCTAAAGTAGGTAAAGCGACTAAGCATAGCTACTTTATGTTGATAAAAAGGTAAACCCCCAGGTGAACAAGGATGGTACAACAAGCCTATTCATGTTCTAGGGTTTCACAAGTTTAGACACATGCACAAAATGTAAAGTGAATTAAATTAAGTAGGTACAAGATGGTCAAATGGTGTCCGCACTTGCCTTGGTCAAGCTTAGGCTGTTCACGGTGTCCCTTACCTTGCTCAGAGCGGGACGGGGGCCAAACGTCAGCGGGAGAACTCGCTGCGGCGGATGGCGTCAAGGCGGCGGCGCTCTGCTTCTGTGGAGCATCGGTGCGGCGCGGCTAGGGCAAAAAGGCGAGGTGAGGAGCTCCTGACGGCGCGGAGATGGAAACAGAGGGGTGGAGGGGCTCCTCAGCTCTTTATAGCGTCTCGGCGTGCGGATGACGCCAAATCCCGAAGGTTTTGGGATGGCGCAGGCGCCTCTGTTCATGGAACAGAGCTCGGCTGAGGCTCGGTTGGAGGAAGGGGAAAGCGCCGACAGGCAGGCCCCACTGGTCATAGGTACAGGGCGAGAGGGAGATTGCTGGGCTGGTCTGTGCTTGCGCACGCTCTGCTGGGCTGCGAGCTGGGCTAGCCAGCGGTTGGGCTCGGCCTAAGGAAATGAGAAAGGGGGAGGGGGCCTCAGGCCTCTAGGTGGGCTGCAGGGAAGGGAGCAAAGGCAGAGCTGGGCCAAAACAGGGAGGGAGAGTTGGGAGGCTTTTCCTTTTTATTTAGCTAAACAATTGAAGGATCCTTTTCAAAGAAACATTTCGAAAACCTCTTTTGGATTTAGTTAAAATTTTTGAAACACACACTCAAATAATAAAACTTATGCAGAGGCATGAATGCAACAGTCATGGTTAATTCTTCTAAGATTACTTTTAAGTTATTTTAATAAAGTCGAAATGCTTCTAAACAAAGACTCCGCTAAAACCCTAAGCAAAAATTATTATTCAGAGTTTTAGGATGTTACAAACCTACCCCCCTTAAGAGAATCTCATCCTCGCGATTAAGAAGATTTGGGATTCCAATCTGGATAAGCTTCTTTCAAACCCTCTTCTCTTTCCCATGTGGCTTCATCTTCAGAATGGTGCTTCCATTGCACTTTACACATTCTGACGGTCTTATTCCGGGTGACTCTTTCTGCCACTTCCAAAATCTTATCGGGGCCCTCATCATAGGTTAGATCATCTTTCACATTCAAAACCTCAATTGATAATTGTTCCTCTGGTACACGTAAGCATTTCTTAAACTAAGAAACATGGAACACATCGTGAATACCAGATAACTGCTCAGGTAATTCCAGCTGATAAGCCACTTCACCTCTCTTGGCTAGAATCTTAAAAGGACCAATATACCTTGGTGCTAACTTCCCGTTGATTCTAAACCTCTTGAGTCCACGAACAGGTGACACTTTGAGATACACATGGTCACCTACCTCAAACGATAACTCTCTACGACGTACATTGGAATAACTCTTTTGCCTAGATTGAGCTGCTTTCAGGTTCCTTCGGATCATTTGCACCTGCTCATCAGCTTCTCTCAAGGCATCAGGCCCAAAGACTTGTCTTTCTCCGGTCTGATCCCAAAACAGAGGTGTTCTACATTTCCTCCCATATAAGGCCTCCAACGATGACATTTGGAGGCTGGCCTGGTAACTGTTGTTATAAGAGAATTCTGCATAAGGCAAACTGTCATCCCAACTATTACTATTCTGCAGAGCACACGCTCTCAACATATCTTCCAAAATCTGATTCGTCCTCTCCGTCTGTCCATCTGTCTGAGGATGGTAGGCAGTGTGGAATCTGAGCTGAGTACCAAGTGCTTCATGTAACTTTTCCCAGAAACAAGAAGTGAATTGCGTCCCTCTATCAGATACAATCCTCTTAGGTACTCCATGTGCACAAACTATTTTTGCCATGTATAGCTCGGCTAGTCGAGCTCCACTATCGGTGGTCCTCACTGGTAGAAAATGAGCAACCTTGGTCAACCGATCCACAATCACCCAGATGGAATCATGACCTTTCTGTGTACGTGGCAAACCTGTGATGAAATCCATACCAATCTCATCCCACTTCCATTCAGGCACCTTCAGTGGTTGGAGTAATCCAGCTGGTCTCTGGTGTTCTGCCTTAACTCGCTGACAGGTGTCACACAAAGCTACATACTCACCAATATCCCTTTTCATACGATACCACCAATAAGACTCTTTCAGATCTTGATACATCTTGGTACCTCCAGGGTGAATGGAATATGATGACTCATGAACTTCCTTAAGTATGGTATCCTTAATTCTTTGGATATCGGGCACACATAACCGTTGCTTGAACCAAACAATTCCTTCACCATCTATCCGAAAACCGGGAGCCTTATTATCCTTAATAAGCGCAACTATCTCTTGGATTCTCTCATCCTCTTTCTGACCATCCCTGATTTCCTTGCTTAGTGTGGGCTCCACACTCATAGCAACACCTTGTGAATTTGCAACAAAGCTAAGATTGAGATGAGCTAACTCTGTCACTAATTCTGGTGGATACTCTCTTACTTCTAACATATTCACCTGACTCTTCCTGCTAAGAGCATCAGCTACTACATTGGCCTTTCCAGGATGATAGTGAATTTCCAACTCATAATCCTTAATCAACTCAAGCCATCTTCTCTGCCTCAAGTTCAGATCATTCTGAGTGAAGATGTATTTAAGGCTCTTGTGATCAGTATAAATGTCACACTTGTGACCCAAAATGTAATGCCTCCAGATCTTCAATGAGTGTACTACTGCTGCAAGTTCCAGGTCATGAGTAGGGTAGTTGACTTCATGCTTCTTCAACTGCCGTGAAGCATAAGCTATAACTTTCCCTTCCTGCATCAACACACAACCCAAACCTTGTCGAGATGCATCACAATAAATAGAGAAACTCTTGGACACGTCAGGTAGGGTCAAAACCGGTGCGGTAGTCAACCTCTTTTTCAATTCCTCAAAACTAGCTTGACACTGATCAGTCCACTTGAATGCTCTTCCTTTTTCTAACAGAACTGTCATAGGCTTGGCAATACTAGAGAAGCCTTCAATGAACCTCCTATAGTAACCTGCCATACCCAAGAAACTTCTGATCTCACTAACTGTCTGAGGTGGCGCCCACTTGAGCACATCCGACACATTCTTCTAACTAACAGATACTCCACCATTAGAGATGACATGACCAAGGAAAGACACTTCCTTCAACCAGAATTCACACTTACTCAGCTTAGCATAGAGTTGATGTTCTCTCAACTTTTGCAAAACTAACCTCAGATGTTCCTCATGTTCCTCCTCATTCTTGGAGTAAATCAAAATGTCATCAATGAAAACCACAACAAATTTATCTAGATATTCCTTGAATACTTTATTCATCAAGTACATAAAGTAAGCTGGTGCATTGGTCAACCCAAAAGACATAACTGTGTACTCATATAACCCATATCTATTGGTAAAGGCAGTCTTTGGGATGTCACTAGGTCTGATTCTCAACTGATGATACCCTGATCTCAAATCTATCTTGGATAACACACAAGCCCCTTTAATTGGTCAAAAAGGTCATCAATTCTAGGTAGAGGGTACTTATTTTTAATGGTGACCTCATTAAGTGACCTATAATCCACACACATCCTCTGTGTACCATCTTTCTTTTCTACAAAGATCACTGGGGCTCCCCAAGGTGATGAACTAGGACGGATATACCCTTTAGATTGAAGTTCTCTAAGCTGGGTCTTTAATTCTTCTAGTTCATTAACAACCATTCTATAAGGTCTTTTTGAAATAGGTGCAGTACCAGGTAATAAATAAATAAGAAACTCTATGTCACGTTGAGGTGGCATACCTGGCAAATCATCGGGGAAAACATCTGGAAACTCATTCACAACTCTGATATCCTCAACTGCTCCCAGACTAATATGATTCACTGTTCCCTAACCATTTGGAGTCATAGCCACTACCACTTCCAATCTATCCCCATTGGGTGCTGTGAGAAAAACAGTCTTGGTTGCACACTGTATCACTCCTTCAAACTTTGCTAACCACCTCATTCCTAAAATTAGATTCAATCCCTCAGAATCGGATCAGATCTGGATGGCTAAGATTAGAACAAAGAGAGAGAGAGAAAGAGAGGGGGCGCTCGGCTGGATGCGGCTGATGTCAGCGTGACATCGGCAGGCCACGTGGCGGCGCGGGACTAGGCGGTGCCGTGGACCGGTCGGTGGACCGAGGCTGTGGTCCACGGTGGATCGGCATCATACCCCTTCGACCGATCTAATCTGAGTCGCACAGCTCAAATCGGGCGGCTGAGACCGAACGGAGAGGGAGGGAGAGGATTGGCCGGCCGGTGTGCAGGGCCGGCGTGGTGGTTTCATGGCCGGCGGCGAGGAGCTCGCCGGAGATAGCCAACCCGGCGCTCCCGGGCACCAAACTGACAACGGAAAGGTCCAGGAGAGAGAGAGAGAGAGAAAGATGGGGATCTCACCAAGGTGCTTTGTGCAAGCGAAGAAGGAGCGGAGACGGTTGACGACGTCGTGGGGCGGGTCCGTCCTCCCTGCAAACGGCGGCGGGACATCTCAGTCAAGCTCAAACGAAACCGAGTGGCTACAGGGGTTCATGGTGTCCCTTACCTTGCTAAGAGCGGGACGGGGGACAAACGTCGGCGGGAGAACTCGCTGCGGCGGATGGCGTCAAGGCGGCGGCGCTCTGCTTCCGTGGAGCGTCGGTGCGGCGCGGCTAGGGCGAAAAGGCGAGGCGAGGAGCTCCTGAGGGCGCGGAGATGGAAACAGAGGGGTGGAGGGGGGTCCTCAGCTCTTTATAGCGTCTCGGCGTGCGGATGATGTCGAATCCCGGAGGTTTCGGGATGGCGCGGGCGCCTCTGTTCACGGAACAGAGCTCGGCTGAGGCTCGGTTGGACGAAGGGGAAAGCGCCAACAGGCGAGCTCCACTGGTCATAGGTACAGGGCGAGAGGGAGATTGTTGGGCTGGGCTGTGCTTGCGCACGCTCTGTTGGGCTGCGAGCTGGGTTAGCCAGCAGTTGGGCTCGGCCCAAGGAAAGGAGAAAGGGGGAGGGGGCCTCAGGCCTCTAGGTGGGCTGCAGGGAAGGGAGCAAAGGCAGAGCTGGGCCAAAACAGGGAGGGAGAGTTGGGAGGCTTTTCCTTTTTATTTAGCTAAACAATTGAAAGATCCTTTTCAAAGAAACATTTCGAAAACCTCTTTTGGATTTATTTAAAAGTTTTGAAACACACACTCAAACAATAAAACTTATGCAGAGGCATGAATGCAACAGTCATGGTTAATTCTTCTACGATTACTTTTAAGTTATTTTAATAAAGTCGAAATGCTTCTAAACAAAGACTCCGCTAAAACCCTAAGCAAAAATTAATATTCAGAGTTTTAGGATGTTACATCCACCCTCGGATCAGCGGCAACCGACCTCTGCTGGCTCCCATGGCCGAGGCCACTATATAAACCCGAGGCCCAGGATCGCTAGGGTTCCCAAGAGCCCGTCGCCGCTGCGGCAACCACACCACGCAACAGCAAGCACGAGAGAGACAACCGAAGGGGAGAAGCAGAGGAGGACAGGAGGAAGAAGGTGCCGCCGACGCGAGCAGTCGCCGGAGCTCACCGGAGATCGTCGACGTGCTGCTACGGTGAGACACGACATGACACGGCTTCTGGAGCGACACGGCAACACCTCGTCGCTGCACCACTATCCTATCGACACCGGCCGCCAGGTACTACGCTCAAATCGCTACTCTGCTCCGAGCCCAAGCTCTAGAGCTCCGACCTCGCCGGAGAGCGCCACCGCGTTCCCAACCTGGGGATGCGAGGGAGCCTCACCGGTGTAGCCCCTTGGACACACGCATGATCATGCACACTGGACCGAACCCTCTCTAGCCTTGGCGAGCCTCAGAGCTCCGGAACACATGCTGCAGTGCGCTGCACACCATGGACGACGTCGCCGTTGCACTCTCGCGGCGGAAGGTTTTCCCGAAGTTGTGGACCGACCCTAGCCAAACGAACAAACCCAGCAGCATCTCGGTGACCTCCCCGAACCTCTCGCATAGTTGGATGGGGTCGGTAAGCCCCCGACCACCCTGGCCACATGAACCGTGGCCATGTTTGTGCTCGGTGATCTCATGGTCGCCATGGTCGTGCGCGTCGCCACGTCGTCGCGGCAAGCTTTGTTCCCAACGGTTGAGACCCTCCCCGGACAATTGGACAGGCCTAGCAGCAACACCACGTATGCCTTGAGCCCTTGGACTTGTTGGAAGAAGCCGGAGACCCCCAGTGACCCTTGACCATGACAACCAGAGGTTTGTGCTTGTTCAGTGGATATGGCGTCGTGGCTGGGTTACTCGACGGGTCGTATGACTCGACGCAGAAACTCATCGCGTTCGCCCGAGCACAAGGAAGCCAAACCAAAGGCCTAGCCACACCTGGATCATCCCTACCGTCTCGGCCGACGGTGTCGAGCGCCACCGGCCGTGCTCGTCGTTGTTGAAAGCCCTGGCAACCCCGTGAGACCTCGACCATGATGCTCTATATCCCCATGACCACGTATAAGCTAACCGCGGCCTCAATCTGAGCCCGAAAACATTCCACACCCCAGTTGGTGAAGTTCAGCGAGCTCAGTCCGCCCAAAGCCTCTCCTATGGCGATCAGAGCCGAATTGCTTCGATCCGAGGTGACTGCAGCGTTCGCCGTACGATTGCAGGTGCGGATGACCCATCAATTGAGCCTGTAGACCACCAGAGAAGGTCTAGGACCTCTCACCAGAACGGCGCCGCCATCTGCCGGTCGAGACAGAGGAAGAAAGAGGAGAGAAGGGAAGGAGCGACTGACGTGTGGGCCACCCTGCTGGCGTCGGCCATGCGCCAGCCAAGACAAACTATGTGGACCATACCTTGACCCCATGGACCTGTTCTGTATAGACCAGGAGGCTGACCTATGGCCCCAACCTGCTGGCGTCAGACGTGAACCAACCCGATGGACCGTCCCTGAATTGTGTGGACCTGGCTTAGTGGACCGAGGAGAAAGAGAAGGAGGGGCGCACCTGGTGCACCGTGGACCGAGTGATGGGTCCAGTGGACCGGTGTCCACGGTCCACCATAGACCAGCTCTACGTAGACCCAACTCAATGGAGGCCCATGGGGCCACGCGACGCACTATTGTGACGACACGTGGCGGGCTCGGCCCAACCTGTATCCAGCCCAACCCGGCCCTTATCCGGCCTAAAAAGCCCGCGGTTTTGACTTTGTCAAATGTGATGTCATGCTGACGTCAGCTAGCCAATCAGACTGCGACATGTGTCCCTGGGATTATTAAATCTATTTTCCCAATTTCAGAAATTGAATTGAACTTTGAAAATTCATAAGTAATTCATACGAAGTCCAAAAATTGCAAATGACCTATCAAAATTCTCAGAAAAATGAGCTCTACATGTTGGAGCTATGTTTGTGTGCATTTGGATCTTCTCTTTGTTTTTCTGATAAGTCTTTGTGTGATCTATATGCGTCGCTAACGCAACTATCTCGCGTATTTATTTCAGAGAACGACGTGGGACTGACTGAGGAGGGAGATTACGAGTACGATGAGGAACTCGGCGACGACAACGAAGGTGTCACACCCCATCCCCTCGTAGAACCTATTATGCATGCTCACATGTTACATTTCTAATAATGAATGATTAAGCAATGCATGGATTGCATGGTAGTTTATTTGCTCAAGCCTTTACCTTGACGAAACCTTTACCTTGCTACCCCGCAATAAGATAGACGCACACTTACTTGCTCTATATATAAGATTATTACTACTATTACTCTCACATATTGATGAGATGATGATGATGATGATGATCATGATGAGGCACGTGGTGCCGGAAAGAGGGGAGAGTGTTGGGTGTGTCTTGGGTGCGTGTGGTGAGGGTTTTGTCGGCCAAGTGAGAATAATGACGAGCCTTGGGCAAGTCTTGCCAGGAGAGCTACCTGGGCAATCCCTTTGATCGTACTTGTTGTAGGGTCGAGATGGCGGACTAGAGGGGGGTGAATAGTCTTTTCTAAAACTTAAACGCTCCGGCTAACCGAAACAAATGCGGAATTAAAACTATCGGTCTAGCCAAGAGTATACCCCTCTATCTATAACTTTAGCACCTAGCAAAGTATACTAATTGGGCTTACTAAGGTGCCAAGCTAGGAAGCTCACCTAAACAAGTCTAGGTTGTAAGGTTACACAAACCTAAGCAACTAGTACTCTAAGCAAACAGGGAGCTCCTACACATACTAGTAAGCAAAGCATAAAGCACCTAAGCTCACTAGCAATGCTCTCTAGCAAGACTACACAAGTCAACTAGAGAGCTCAACTTACTTAGCTACACAAACTAAGCAATGTGACTAACAAGGATACTCAAGCCAATTAGCCACGCAAGAGCTGCTTCTATGCTACACAAGCTAGAAGGTAACTAGGCAAGCCACACAAGCTAAACTAGTTACAAGAGCAACACCTACTCACTAGCACAAGTATATGAAAGTAAATACAAGCTAGTGATTTGAAGAATGCAAACCACCGAGAAGATGAACAAGGTTGACACGGTGATTTTTCTCCCGAGGTTCACTTGGTCGCCACCAAGCTAGTCCCCGTTGTATCGGCTCACTCACTTGGAGGTTTACGACTTTTTACAGGCCTCACTCGCCTAACCCCCTCAAGGGTTGCCGCCTAACCAATACAAGATGTGGGCACTCAACGATACCTTCAACTAGAGTTGCTCTTCGCGATCTCTTGCGGGGCGAGCACAATACCCCTCACAAACTCTTCTCCGGAGCCACGCACAAGCTTCTTGCGTGCTTCGATGGAGCCACGATCACCAAGCCGTCTAGGAGGTGGCAACCTCCAAGAGTAACAAGCACTACGAGCTTGCAACACGATCACCCAGTGCCACACGAAGCTATCTCTCAAAGCAACGCACTAGACATCACTCACTTGCAATTAGAATCACACTATTGCTTGCACAAGTGAGTTAGAGGGCTCCTTTACCAAGCACACTAGAGGCAACACATGCCCAAGTGAGAGTTCCTCATATGTTTGGTTTTGAGTAATTGATGAAACCTACCTAAGTACTAACCTTGATCTATAAGTGTGAATCATGAGATAGGTTGGTACATACCATGTGATGGAGCTAATGGATCAATGTGATGATGGCAAAGCTCTAGCATGGTGGTGCAAAGGAAAATGGAAAAGGATTCAAGGCAAAGGTGAAATAGGAATCCATTTTTGGTTTGGTGATCAAGACACCATAGAGGGTGTGATCACATTTAGGATAGATAGCCGTACTATCAAGGAGGGAGCTCACGTGTTTGATTACAGTTATCATGTGCCACTAGGTTCTTTGCATTGCATTTAAAATCAATTGAACCAAGTGAAACAACCAATTAATTCCAAGATAATTGTGAACTAAAAGCTAACACATGTGCACAAGTGTTGAGATCACTTAGTATTGGCTCTTGGAAGCTTGGGAGAAGTTGGAGAAGTGTTTGGCAGAAGGAAAGTAGTCCGGACGTAGGGTCCGGACGCTAGGGCATGTGATGTCCGGACCATGGCGCGTGCGTCCGGAAGCAAACCCTAGGTAGTTGCGGCTGAGGAGAGGAGTTCGGACGTTGTTGCTCGTCCGGACGCTGGATCCGGACATGCGTCCGGAGTCAGTGCGCTCTATGTTGGTTCTATGTGCTTTGATCCGGACGATGGTGTTGGTCCGGACTGGGAGCCGGACATGCGTCTGGAGGAGAAGAGGAGATAAGGGAGCTCTCGAGTTGTCTGGAAAATATTTCCGGATGGTGGTCCGGACTCTGTGAACAGTTGCGTCCGGAGACGCGTGGCGCGCTGTGACGAGCGTGGGAAGAAGGCCGTTTAAATTGGCAACTGATCGGACGCAGGCGCGTTGGTCCGGACTGCGCAGTGCGCGCGACCAGAGGTCGCGTCCGGAGTGGTGAACAGAGGAGCTGTCTCTGCTGTGTGAGGGCATCCGGACGCTATTGTTGGTCTGGACCCCACACTGTTCCTTGCGTCCGGAGGTGGCGCAGAAAGCGTTTTTCAGTGGGAAAATGGCTAGTTGTGAGTGGAGGCTATATATTGTTGTATGGACGACCCTTGGGAAAATCTCTTTCACTCCTACTTCACTCATATACTTGTGCTTGCTTGAGATAGCTTCCACCACTCATCCTCTTGACATAATTGACATATTCATGAGAGATTGAGTGAATCCAAGTGCATTGCTCATTGATTGCATTCTAGTGGCACTTGGTGATCGTTGTCTTCGCGGAAGCTCTTGTTATTCTTGGAGGTTGCCACCTCCTAGACGGCTTGGAGCGACGAGGATCGTTGAGCGGAGGAAGGTGATTGTCTCCGGCTCCGATCGGTGGATTGTGAGGGGTTCTTGAACCTTCCCCGCGGGAGTTCGCAAAAGGTATCTCTAGTGGATTGCTCGTAGCTTGTAGATCCCTATCTTGTGTTGGTTTTGCAGCACCCGGTGCCGGGTTTGGCGTGTGATGCCAATTAGCACGTGAACCTCCAAGTAGGTGAATCGCTACAATGAGGAGTAGCTTGTTAGCAAACAAGTGAACCTCGGTAAAAAATATTGTGTCTCATTGTCTCTCTACCGAGGATTCATCTTGTGATTGATTGGTTATCTCTTTGCTACTCTTCTCGGCGGTATAACCTTCCTAACTCTAGCTTTTCATTTACATTCTTACATTCTTGCAAAGTAGAGACTCTAGTTTAAGCGTGTGTAGCTTAGCCTAAGTAGCTCTAGTTCTCTAGCTCTTGTGTGTGACATAGGTTATCTTGCTAGTAACTAGTATTGTGGTAGGTGGCTTGCCGACCCTTGTAGTGCTAGTGCAAACTTGCTTTTCACCATGTTTTATTCTAACAAGTTTGCTTAGTGTTGTTGTAGAATTTTTTTTAATAGGCTATTCACCCCCCCCCCCTCTAGCCATATCTAGACCTTTCACCAAGGTGCTCAACCAGCCCCAAGGGTTGGCCAAGGGCTATAAATAGCCACACCCATGAAACTAGCCGTTTTGCCCAATCATTGGGTCTTCCTGCGTCAGTCCGAACGCACTTTTCACAGGGGGTCCGGACCAACACGCGCGTGTCCGGACTCCTGCCCGTTTGAAACGGCCGTTGGCGCCCTACGCCGATCGCCACCACGTGTCCTCCGGACGCGTCCGGACTCCTGTCCGGACCAACGCTCACGCGCGTCCGGACCTATGCAGACAGCTCCTCGAGAGCACAAATCCTCCGGACCCGCGTTCGGAGTTCACTGTCCGGACGACGAACAGCGTCCGAACCTCCTCTGTTAGCACTGCACAGTCAAGGGGGCAGGCGACCGGACGCACAACGAATGGTCCGGATCGCCCAAGCCCCAGCGTCCGGACCACCGTCCGGAGCTCACAACCGCAGCAGGACCTAGGGTTTGCCTCCGGATGCATTCTCCAATGGTCCAGACCTCAGGCACCCTAGCATCCGGAGCTCGAAACTCAGCCGAGACTCCTCCCAACTTCTTTCTTGCTTCTCATGTGCCAACACAAATGTGATCACCACCTTGTGCATGTGTGTTAGCATTTTCACAATCATTTTCAAAGTATTTTTACTTGCTCTCACCATGCCACTCGATCCTAATACATCGCAAAGTTAGATCGCTCCAAGTGGCACTAGATAACTGTTATTCAAACAAGTTTGCCCCTCTTGATAGTACGGCTATCTATCCTAAACCCGATCATCAACTTCTCTACACACCAATGACCGGTGAAATGGAAATGCCCTATAGGTTATACCTTTGCCTTGCGCATTCCATTTCATCTCCATCTCCAATGTTGATGCAACACATGCACCAACCTATCACCAAATGATATGATCCACTTCATATCATCACGTGACCGTATTGGTTCATCGATCTTGACCTCACTTGCTCTTCACCGTTGCGTTGGTCCATCGGCGCCAAGCATCACTCACTTGCCCTTCACACTTGCAACCGGTCCATCAAACCAAGCCTCATCTTGATCTTCTCCACCTTAGTCACATGACTCCATGTCATGTCTCATGTACAATTAAGCTCCTTCATCGTACAATCACCTGTGAACTAATCTCCTGTGTATATATCACTTAAACACATATTAGTTCACTTAGGTTGTCACTCAATTACCAAAATCACACAAGGACCTTTCAATCTCCCCCTTTTTGGTAATTGATGACAACTCTACAAAGATATGGAAATTAAGGTCATTTTGGACATTATGCCATTTATCCAACATTTAAGCTCTATACCAAGATTTGGATAAATGCCACAAAGTCCGACTTGGTAGTGTTAGCTCCCCCTACATGTGTGCTCCCAAAGGTTTGAATTAAGCTTTGCACACATGCATGAATAGACATTGTGGGAGTGCTAGCACTACTAAGTGATGCTAAGGGATATAGGATAAATCTTTGAAGATATCCATGTAGTTCCACTTTGAAGTTCATCCTTAGCACCATGGTTAGCTAGATACCAAAACAACACCAGAAACCCCGTGAGATCAATATTAAAAGCACAGTTTCTAGATATTAATTGAAGGAACATATATCTAGCTTACCAACCTATGCATGCTAGTTTATCAAAACATCATTCAAATCCTATAACTAGCATACACCACACAAGCATGCATATAAAGATAAAACTTATGCAATATGCAAGCAAGCACATGAATATGCACATATCAAATACAATCAATCAAGTTCATTAGCTTGATCCCCCTACTTGTGTGCATCACTTAGTTCAAGACTTTGATCCTTTCAATCTTGTTCCCTTGTTCATGTCCATGTCTCTTTCCCTTTGTGGGAGTGCTAGCACTACTAAGTGATGCTAAGAGATATAGGATAAACCTTTGAAGATATCCATGTAGTTCCACTTTGAAGTTCATCCTTAGCACCTTGGTTAGCTAGATACCAAAACAATACTAGAAACCCCGTGAGATGAATATTAAAAGCACGGTTTCTAGATATTAATTGAAGGAACATATATCTAGCTTACCAACCTATGCATGCTAGTTTATCAAAACATCATTCAAATCCTATAACTAGCATACACCACATAAGAATGCATATAAAGATAAAACTTATGCAATATGCAAGCAAGCACATGAATATGCACATATCAAATGCAATCAATCAAGTTCATTAGCTTGCTCCCCCTACTTGTGTGCATCACTTAGTTCAAGACTTTAATCCTTTCAATCTTGTTCCCTTGTTCATGTCCATGTCTCTTTCCCTTTGGTGCATGTCCATTCACTAATATCTTTGTTCACTAATCTCTCCCCTTTTGTCATCAATTTCCATAAAAGGTATGCTTCTCTATTGATGTAAAGGTTGCACTAGGGTAGATGGTTGATACTTGTATCTTCTTATTTTTGATGGACACCAACATATATGTATTGGAATGACTCTTTATGTAAGATCATTGACCATTATACCATTGAGTAGGGCAACTCCCCTTTGATCAAAGCAATTATCATCCAAATAAGCTTTCCAGGCAAGAGAACTATGATTTGATCACTTAAAGTTGAGGATCACTTGTAAACTTGTAGGATATCTCTTGTGATATACCACTTGTAGGATAACTATTTGAAAAGAGCACTTGTGGAATATCACATGTATGCTAGAACTAGACATCTTTTGCAAGTACCAATATAAAGGTTGATACTATTTGAAAGATTAGCATAAGTCTAGATACCACTTGAAGGTTATATCTTGATATCCATTTGCATTGTTGTCTTGTTTTTGAACTAGATTCATCTTTATGAGCTTCTTTGTTGGACTTGAACTAGAATGAATAGCACAAGCTTTCAAGTCCGGTTTAAACCCTCTCTAAGCTTGTTCACACACATTAAGCAGTTATCTTATAAAGGTTGTACTTGTCACTTGATTGCAATCCAAAATATATCAAGTACTTGGGTTTACTAGCTCATGAACAAACTCATATACTACCACTAGATACAAATAATCAAACAAGCAATAGTGGTAGGCTATAAGCATCAAATTCATTTGATTTTCAATGAATGATCACTATGTATGACTATATGCACTAAACATATCCTAAGCAATGGATGTATGCATATGTCAAACAATTTCACCCTTGCTATGTTGGAGTAGAGGATAGTCATATAAAGGTCATCTCCAATTAGCAATGTGAATTCCAATTAAGATCATGGTGAAGACCAATGAATACCAATATGAATTCCATTCTTCACCCATATGATTTGAGTCACACTAAAGATCAAGTGCAGTTTCTTGTTGTGGTTAACTTACTTCTTCTTTGATCTTTGCTTGCATAATAGAATACCAAATGATGTACCACTTGTGAATCATGATACCACTTGAAAGAACATGGATCTCTCTCTTTTGGGTGTTGCTTGCTTTCTTCTTGATCAATCCTATTGATAGCTTCAACTAAGCATCTCCAAATGATCCCTAGATCATCACTTCCATGTTAGCCTTCCAAGAACCATACTTGGTTTACCTACACAAGGCGGCAAGCCCCTACAAAAGGGAGAAGTGACCTTTCTCCAAGAACCATCCTTGATACTGACTTGAAATGTCTTTATTTGATTGATCATCATCTTGAGTAGTAAGCATGTGCCAAATACACACCACAATAAAATGGACTTGTACTCATTGCTAACATAGGCACCTCAATTACTTATTAGCATGATTCCAACTTGAGGACCTTTCAATTTGAGTGACTCTAAATCAATCCAATGTTTGTCATTTTTCTGGCAGATTTTGCACTCTTCAAAGAATATATCATATCTCCCAAAGTACATATCCAATGGTAATGAAATTTGGTGGATATGTGCCTCACTAAGTCATATAGCAGCCATAAAAATTTGAGCTTCATTGAATTTCTATATTGCTACCATATTTCATATCTTTTCACCTAGGTACATGCTGAAAACTGTTGCACATGTGTTGACAAAATCAACTCCAAAACCAAAGTGTCCCTTATCCAATACTCATGAAATTTGAAAAGAAACTAATACCATAAGTGTAGAGCATGCACACCAAATTTCAAGCCAATACAAATAGATTTGATCTCTCAAACATGGCTATAATCACAGCTAGCTCAGATTTTGACTAACTGGCAGATTTGAGCAAAATGAGCTAAGCTTCTTCAAATTGGACCAAACTTGATGTTAACTTGTTTGAACACTATCTCAAGACATATATCCATTGAATTCACTTACTAAAAGTAGTCTCTTGATCATATCCATTCAAATCAACTCAAACTTGATCACTAAGCAATTAATCCATTCAAACATCTTATAGCAAGCAACTAGTGCACATATATATCCAATTCAATCAACTCATATGCACTATGTGTATATCCAATTCAAACATCGTATACACACCCAAATAAACTTGATCAACAAGAAATATACCTTAGTAGATCATGATCAATCCATTAGCAAGCTTCAATTTGAATATTTGCAAGCCTTCAAATAATCCAATAAACCACCACAACTTGATCATGCACTTGTATGTTGTAGCACTTGAACTTCATCTCTTTGACTTGGCATTGGTATTAGATATACATTAACCTTAACTACTTGATTCAATCATATGATGGATTAGATGCAATCACTTGAATCAAGTCTTCAATGCCAATGGTACCTACACACATTCATCCACTTGTTGATGGTACCCAAACTAGTTTGGGTCCTCTCAAGTTAGGAGCAACATACTTAGACAATGCCTTAGTATGGATAGTGGGATGTTTTGAAATAGCAACCATAGAGGTACCATTACCATCCTTTCTAAGCATATGATCATCAACAATTGAAATAGGCTTAGAAGTTATATCTAGGGGACATGAATGAGCCATGTGTCCCCTTTCCCGACATAAGTAGCACACTCTCTTTGCTTGAGCCTTTTCTTCCTTGCTCATGTTGTGATTCTCATTGTCTTGTCTCTTCTCTTTTGCTTGAATCTTCATCTCAAGCTTGGTAGGACACTTCGAGGCAAAGTGTCCCATATCTTCACACTTGAAGCACTTGATGTGAGCCAAATGATTCTTCTCTTGATCTTTGCTCATCATCATCTTGTTGGCATAATGAATGGGAGTTGGATGTCTTGCTCTATCTTTGCCACCTCTTCTTGTCTTCTTCTTCTTTGTCATCCCCAAATCACCATCTTGATGGTTGATCTTGTATTTCACTTGAGGCTTGACTTGTGGCTTAGCTTGAGCAATCTTGGTTGGGCAAGCATTTGCAAGATGTACCATCCCATGGCACTTGAAGCACATGAAATGAGATAGCTTCTTTGGTTCTTGCTTCTTCTCTTTCTTGCCCTTGCCCTTGTGGAAACCGATTCCACACTTGTCACCATAGCTTCTTTTATTGTTCATCATGTGCTCAAAGGTGACTTTGGAGTTGTAGCACCTCTCTAGCTTGTTGCTAATATTCTTCAATTCAATTTTGAGCTCATTATTCTCCTTCAAAAGGTTAGTCTCACAAGACATAGAAGTAGAACAAGCATCTATATTTAAAGAACATGGCATATCAAGTAAATCATCACAAGAGGTGGATACATTCTTCTTCCCTACATCACAAGGGTTAGCAACAACATGTGATTGATCATTTGACCCAAGTGATGAGCTCTCTTCATTTTTAAGATTTAGCAATTCATTAATTAGAGAGCCATGTTTGTGAACCAAATCTTCATGAGACACACGAAGTTGCTCATGATCCAATTTTAGTTCATCATGTGAAAATTTAAGAACATCAAGTAAGTGCTTATGTTCTTCACATGAGGTCTTTAGAAATGAGTTTTCATCTTTTTGTTTCTTTGTTTTGTTTAACTCATTTTCTAAAGCCTTTGAGAGTTTGCACACTAGCTCAAAGTTAGGGTCATCACAATCTACAATCACATTGCCAATTGATACCTTAGTGTCACCAGGTGACATGAAGCAATGTGATGAGGTAGAAGAGCTTGTGGAAGCATCACTCTCATAGCCCGAGCATGCATCATCATCATCAAGTGTGCTTGGAGTAGCATCATCAATTGCAACACTTGATGTTGGGCCTTCATCATTCTTGTCAAGTGAATTCTTGATAGATAGATCATCTTCATCATCACTTGAACATGAGGTGGAGAAATCTTCCACAACCACCAAGTCATGGTCATGCTCAACATCCTCATGTGCCACCAACATGGACACATCATCATCATTGTTTGGAACCTTTTCATATTTTTCAATGAGGTAGGTCTAAATCTCATGAGTGCTCTTCATGTCCATTATCTCACCAAAGATGTTATCTTTCATAGAATGGTAAAGAATGTTAGTAGCTTGGCAATCGAGATGTAGGCACTTCTTTTGTGCTTGAGTTGCATCCTTTCTCTCAATTGCACAAGAGAGTCCCACATCTACGATCCACCACATTTGGGGACAAATAAACTTAAAATTGCATGTCAACCAATTTCTCCACCGTGCAAAGTGTGTGCCATAAAAAATGTGTGGACACTCAACATCTAGCCCATAAGTCGCCATCCTCTCGGGTCGGTAAAGACCACAAATGAGAGACCAAGCTCTGATACCACGTGTAGGGTCGAGATGGCGGACTAGAGGGGGGTGAATAGTCTTTTCTAAAACTTAAACGCTCCGGCTAACCGAAACAAATGCGGAATTAAAACTATTGGTCTAGCCAAGACTACACCCCTCTATCTATAACTTTAGCACCTAGCAAAGTATACTAATTGGGCTTACTAAGGTACCAAGCTAGGAAGCTCACCTAAACAAGTCTAGGTTGCAAGGTCACACAAACCTAAGCAACTAGTACTCTAAGCAAACCAGGAGCTCCTACACATACTAGTAAGCAAAGCATAAAGCACCTAAGCTCACTAGCAATGCTCTGTAGCAAGACTACACAAGTCAACTAGAGAGCTCAACTTACTTAGATACACAAACTAAGCAATGTGACTAACAAGGCTACTCAAGCCAATTAGCCACGCAAGAGCTGCTTCTATGCTACACAAGCTAGAAGGTAACTCGGTAAGCCACACAAGCTAAACTAGTTACAAGAGCAACAACTACTCAGTAGCACAAGTATATGAAAGTAAATACAAGCTAGTGATTTGGAGAATGCAAACCACCGATAAGATGAACAAGGTTGACACGGTGATTTTTCTCCCGAGGTTCACTTGGTCGCCACCAAGCTAGTCCTCGTTGTATCGGCTCACTCACTTGGAGGTTTACGATTTTTTACAGGCCTCACTCACCTAACCCCCTCAATGGTTGCCGCCTAACCAACACAAGATGAGGGCACTCAATGATACCTTCAACTAGAGTTGCTCTTCGCTATCGCCCGCGGGGCGAGCACAATGTGTCGGGTACGAAGGTAAGGGGTACCCTAAACCCTTCGATAAATTAACGCTAAACATAGCAACCATTTTTAAGGCAGGGACCAGCCCACTACTCGGTAAGGCGCGGCCCATCACTCGAAAGCTCCCCTACACCGGCTGTGGCGACGAGTCACGGGCCGGCCCACTTCGACGAAAAATGACGGACCGAGGGGGCGAGCGAACGACCCCCCGGCTCCACCTCGACGATAAATGACGGACCGAGGGGGCGAGTGAACGACCCCCCGGCTCCTACCTCGACGATAAATGACGGACCGAGGGGGCGAGCGAACGACCCCCCGGCTCCTACGTCGACAAACGAAGGACGAACGAGGGGTCGAGCGAACGACCCCCCGACCTATACCTCGACCTCTCCGACCCCGTCGGTGCTTCGACCTCTACCTCGACCAGGGGTCGAACGGACGACCCTCGGACGAGGGGCTCGATTAACCCAACTGCTCCCGGCATGGGTTAAAGTGAACCCACCTAACGACATGGGCGCCCGCGTCCGCTGTCAAATCCGCCAACTCCCCGTCAAGTCCCCGATTCCTGTCAACTGTGCCGCCACTGTCGCCACTACGCGAGTACAGACTCCAACAGTACCCCTCGGAAAGTGAACAGTGCGACCCTCGACGACGACTTCGGGAATGCGACAGAGCCGACCAGGGCTCGACCCCCCCTCGACCGGGGGGCTCGACCCCTCTCTCTCTCCAACAACTCCAGTATGGGGACCGTCCCATCCGCCCCGTCCCGCTTCAGCCGTGGGATTCGTGCCCACCTGCGGACGCTGTGCTGCGGCGACTTCTACTGCCGCCACGACCAGGGACGCCAGAAGGACGGGAAGGCCATGCCGCCACAGTGCTCAACGTCTCTCCGCCAACACTGTGCCTCGGACACGCTGCCCATACTTCTACAGTTAGGACCCTGTACCCTCGGACCCCCCCCCTTGGTCTATAAAAGGGGACGCCGGGGTAGAGAATAGGGGGGACTTTCGCTCTAGAGGAGATTCGAACGATTGGATCACTCGTCAGACTCCAGTTCTGACCTCCACCTCCACACACCCTGCCACTCGATCGACCCCTCGGGTGGCCAACTCCGTGTAACACTACTTGTACCCCCCCCTGTACGAGCACGTTTTGGGTGCGAGATAATACAAGTCATCCTCCCCCCGCTGGACGTAGGGCCTTCTTTGCCCGAACCAGGATAAACCTTGTATCCATCTTGCATCACGTCTGAGAGAGGGAGCACGCGATATACAAATTTACTCATTGGTGGTCTTGACCCCCGGGTCATAACACCGACAGTTGGCGCGCCAGGTAGGGGAATTCGCGTGTCGATCAACTCCGAACTACTCTCTCAGATGGATTCTACCATCCCACCGTTCTCGTTCACCACCGTCATCTGGTTCGGCAGTCTAGGGTTCGTTTCCACGGACGAGGGCGACTTCATAGTCTTTCCCTCTGCCCGCGGCCTAGACGTCAGCAGCTCCGCTGCGCCGGAGCTAGCAAGGATCAGGCGACGGTCCCTCCGCTTGCGTCTCTGGCGTGCGATCAGGAGGAGGCGCGAGCGGCTCTGACGCGCTCGCCGTCGTGCGAGCTCTGAGGTGCCGAATGCCGTTCCCCCAGTCCCAGTTGGCAACACGGCCGCTTCTCCTAGGGGTCCGCTTGACCCACGCTTGTGGGCTGAGGGCGGGCGTCCCCCGAGCGGGACTTCGGCTCTACCACGTCGTCGTCCCCGGAGGCTCCCGTGGCCTCTCCGACACCCTCGACCCCGTCACCACCGCGTGACCCGTTCCCGTACGGGCTCCGCAACAGCGCCGGACTCTACTCTGCTTTCGCAGGGCTGCGGATACATACATATGACGAGTCTCCATGGACTCCGTCGTGGGCGACGGCCGATCCCGTCACCACCTCTTCACCGGACGAGCTAGAACTGCCCCGTACGTGGGGCACGTTACGGCGGCGCCTGGAGGAAGAAGAAAGGGGTAGGGCCTTCCCCCGCTTCTACCACGCCGATCCCAACTTGGACTCTCCCGACGAGAGTTACGACTCCACCCGGGAGTGCTTCCACCTCGATGAGCAAGCCGATCCTCTGGAGGATGTCGATGACACCGCGGCCACCGAAGAAGGAGGGGGGACCAACGCCACGCCAGCTCGAGATGCCATCCCCCCAAGTCTTGATAGAGCCGAACCACCCCCCGACGTCCAGATTACACAGGTCCAAGAGCTTCTCAGCAAGCTCGAGGAGGAGCGCCTGCGTCTTCAGCAGCTCGAACACGCCCTCGAGCGGGATCGAGGGCGTCCTCAGGGTGGAGGAGCTCGCGAGCGGGCCCGGGAAGTCCACCGGCAGATCGTCGAGGAGGGGAACATCGAACCCTGAGTCTTCAACCGCGCCAGCCAGAATGTCGTAGCAGCCGCGATGCTGCTCCGCGACATGCCGGCGCCATCGACCCCCCAGGCACGGCGTATCAGGGACGAAATCCAGGGGCTTCTCCAAACTGCGGCCGTACAACAGGCGGAGGGCTCAGCCTCGAGGCGTCGAGGCGCTGCCTCTGAGCGACAAGCAGCGCCCCCTCGACAAAATCGGGAGGTCTCCGTCCACCAGAACAAGGCGCCCCAGGGCCAGGTCGAGCGACGACCGGTTCAGGAACGCCTCGTCGACGACCTCCCCCCTCGGGTGAACAATCGACGTCGGTACGGCGAAGCCGAGGCTCGAGGCTACAGCGCTCACCGAGGTGGGCGCTACGACAGCGATGAAGACCGATGTCGATCTCCGGAGCCGCCGGGGCCCCGAGTCTTCGGTAGAACCATCCGACGGGCCTCCCTACCCGTACGTTTCCGTCCACCCACCAGCCTGGTCAAGTACAACGGCGAAACCAAGCCAGAGCTCTGGCTTGCCGACTTCAGGCTGGCATACCAGCTGGGTGGAGCCGACAATGACCACGTCATCACTCGAAGGTGGCTCGAGGAGCTACCCCCGGACTTGATCCAGGACTGGTCCGACCTGGTCCGGATCTTCGAGGGCAACTTCAAGGGCACATACGAGCGGCCGGGCAACCCTTTGGACCTTCACAGCTGCAAGCAGAAGCCAGGGGAGACCCTCCGCGCCTTCACCCGCCGATTCTCGAAGCAGCGCACCGCACTGACCCACATCTCCGACCACGAGGTCATCACGGCGTTCATTGCCGGGACAACCTGCAAGGAGTTGGTGCGGGAGCTGGGGCGAAACACCCCCAAGACCGCCAACGAGCTCATGGACGTCATCGCCAACTATGCAGCTGGCGAAGAGGCCGTTGGCGCATTCTTCCAGATTCCCCCAGGGAAGGGGAAGGGCAAGGCGGATGAGCCCGGGGGCTCGGACGATGGGCCCAAGAGAAACAATGGGCCCAGAAGGAACAATGACGGCAACGGCGGCCGGAAGAAGAAGAAGAAAAAGAACCAACCGGTCCAACGCAACGTCGAGCCCAACGTCGAGCACGACGATGAGCCCGACGACCTTGTCGCTGCGGCGGACAAGAAGAAGCCTCGAGGGCCCCCTCCCGACGGGGGCGTCTTCGATAAAATGCTGAAGGAGCCTTGCCCCTATCATATGGGGCCGGCCAACCACCGCCTCGAGGACTGCCGCATGCTCCGAAAGCACTTCGTCCCTCCTGGCTTCAGGAGAGATGACGGCAAAGAAGACCCGCCCTGCGACGCCCACGTCAGGGGCGATGTCAAGAAAGGAGGCTTCCCCGAAATCCACGACTGTTACATGATCTACGGGGGACCCTCGACTCGCCTCACCACGCGCCAGCGCAAGAGGGGGCGTCAAGAAGTTTTTTCCGTTCGGACCCAGGCTCCGCGGTACCTCGACTGGTCCCATACGCCGATCACCTTTGATCAGGACGACCACCCCGAGCACATCCCCAACGCAGGGCTTACCTGCTCATCGTCGGCCCGATCATCCTCAACACCCGCCTCACCAAGGTGCTCATGGATGGGGGGAGCAGCCTCAACATCATCTACGCCGAGACCCTCGACCCCCTGGAGATCCCAAGAACCATGCTCCTGCCCAGCGCGGGGGGGTTCCACGGGATCGTCCCGGGGAAGAAGGCACTCCCGATCGGCCGCATCAAGCTACCGGTCTGTTTTGGCGTCCCCTCGAACTTCTGAAAGGAAGGGCTGACCTTCGAGGTGGTTGCGTTCCGAGGCACCTACCACGCCATCATCGGTAGACCGGGATACGCCAAGTTCATGGTGGTCCCGAACTACACCTACCTCAAGCTCAAGATGCCGGGGCCCTCGGGGGTCATCACCGTCGACACCTCCTACGAGCACGCATACGACTGCGACGTCGAGTGCGTGGAAAAAGCCGAGACCCGTGAGGATTCGGCTATCCTCGCGGCCCTCGACGACTTGTCTGGAGAGATCCCCGACCCCAAGCGACACGCTGGCAACTTCAAGCCGGCGGAAGACACGAAGACCGTCCCGCTCGACCCCGGCCTCGCGGATGGGAAAGCGCTGACGATCAGCGCCACCCTCGAGCCCAAATAGGAAGCAGTGCTCGTCGACTTTCTCCGTGCGAATGCCGACGTGTTCGCATGGAGTCCCTCAGATATGCCGGGCATTCCGAGGGAGGTCGCCGAGCACTCCTTGGACATCCGAGCCGGGTCCAAACCGGTGAAGCAACGCCTGCGCCGCTTCGACGAGGAGAAGCGCAGGATCATCGGGGAGGAGGTCGACAAGCTTTTGAAGGCCGGATTCATCAAGGAGGTGCATCATCCCGAGTGGTTAGCTAATCCCGTGCTTGTAAAGAAAAAGAATGGGAAGGATAGGATGTGTGTAGACTACACTAGTTTGAATAAAGCATGTCCTAAAGTTCCTTTTCCTTTACCACGTATCGATCAAATAGTAGATTCCACTTCGGGATGTGAAACCCTTTGCTTCCTTGATGCGTATTCTGGCTACCACCAAATAAAGATGAAGGAGTCCGATCAGCTCGCGACCTCCTTCATCACTCCCTTCGGCATGTTTTGCTACCTCACCATGCCCTTCGGCTTGCGGAACGCCGGGGCCACCTACCAGCGATGCATGCTCCACGTCTTCGGGAAGCACATAGGGCCGACCGTCGAGGCCTACGTCGATGACATCGTGGTCAAGTCCAGAACTGTCGGAAACCTGGTCGGAGACCTCGAGATCGCATTTGGGTGCCTCAGGGCTAATCGCATAAAACTGAACCCTGAGAAGTGCGTCTTCGGGGTCCCCCGAGGCATGCTTTTAGGGTACATAGTTTCCCAGCGCGGCATCGAGGCCAATCCCGAGAAGGTAACCGCCATCACGAGGATGGGCCCGATCAACGACCTCAAGAGCGTGCAAAGGGTTACTAGGTGCCTCGCCGCCCTCAGTCGCTTCATCTCGAGGCTCGGAGAGAAGGCCCTACCCCTTTACCGCCTCCTGAAGAAGACGGAACACTTCGCGTGGACCGCCGAAGCCGAGGAATCGCTCTTGAGGCTCAAGGCCTTGCTCACCTCGCCCCCGGTCTTGGTCCCCCCGAGCCTGGCCGAGCCCCTCTTGCTCTATGTCGTAGCAACTACCCAGGTAGTCAGCGCGGTCATAGTAGTCGAGAGAGAGGAGGAAGGACACGCCCTGCCGGTTCAGAGGCCTGTCTACTTCGTGAGCGAAGTCCTTTCCGAGACCAAGACGAGGTACCCCCACATCCAGAAGCTGCTGTACGCGGTCGTCCTCACTCGGCGCAAGCTCAAACACTATTTCCTGGGCCATCCGATCACTGTGGTTTCATCTTTCCCCCTCGGAGAGATAATCCAGAACCGGGAGGCATCGGGAAGGATCGCCAAGTGGTCCGCCGAGCTCATGGGGGAGACCCTCTCCTACGCCCCTCGGAAGGCCATCAAGTCTCAGGTACTGGCAGATTTCGTCGCAGAATGGACCGACACCCAACTACCCCCAGCGCAGGTTCAGAGCGAGCTCTGGGCCATGTACTTCGACGGGTCGTTGATGAAGACGGGAGCAGGCGCCGGATTGCTATTAATATCACCCTCAGGGGTCCATATGCGCTATGTCATCCGCCTCCACTTCCCCGCCTCCAACAACGTCGCCGAGTACGAGGCCCTCGTCAACGGCCTGCGCATCGCTATCGAGCTCGGGGTTCGACGCCTCGACGTGCGAGTGGACTCTCAGTTGGTGATCGACCAAGTGATGAAAGACTCGAGCTGCCACGACCCTAAGATGGAAGCCTACTGCAAGGAGGTCCGAAAACTCGAGGACAAGTTCTATGGCCTCGAGCTCAACCACGTAGCCCATCGGTACAACGAAGCTGCCGACGAGCTGGCCAAAATCGCGTCTACTCGAGGCACGGTCCCTCCCGACATCTTCTCGAGGGATCTGCACACGTCGTCCGTCGACCTGGACTCAAAGGCTCCCACCCTCGAGCAAGGGGTCGACCCACCCCCCCTCGACCGATCCCCCCTCGAGCGGAGGAGAGGTCATGGAGATCGACGGGGCCGTCGCAGCGTCAACCCCTCCGACGAATTGGCACGCGCCTTACCTCGAGTACCTGACGCGAGGCGAACTCCCGGAAGACCGCACGGAAGCCCGTCGAGTAGCTCGATGTGCCAAAACCTACATCCTATACGGGGATGGCCGCGAACTATATCGACGAAGCCCGTCGGGTGTACTCCAACGCTGCCTCACCCTCGAGGAAGGGAGGGCATTGCTGAAGGATCTATACTCAGGGGCTTGTGGCCATCACGCGGCGCCGAGAACGCTGGTAGGAAGCACCTTTCGACAGGGCTTCTACTGGCCGACAGCTGTCGACAACGCCACCAAACTCGTTCGATCTTGCAAGGGATGCCAGTTCTACGCCAGGCAGACCCACCTACCCGCCCAAGCTCTTCAGATGATACCCATAACTTGGCCGTTCGCAGTATGGGGGCTCGACATGGTCGGCCCCCTAAAAAGAACCAAGGGCGGCCACACTCACCTTCTTGTGGTTATGGACAAGTTCTCGAAGTGGATCGAGGCTCGACCCATCGCCAACATCCAGTCTCGACAAGCCGTGCTATTCTTCACCGACATCATCCACCGCTTCGGGGTCCCCAACGTCATCATCACCGACAATGGCACGCAGTTCACCGGCCAAAAGTTCCTGGACTTCTGTGACCATCACCACATCAGGGTGAATTGGTCCGCAGTTGCCCACCCTCGAACTAACGGTCAGGTCGAGCGTGCCAACGATATGGTTTTGCAGGGCCTCAAGCCAAGGATCTTCGATCGGCTGAACAGGCATGGAAGGAGATGGGTCGAGGAGCTGCCCGCTATGCTATGGAGTCTCCGAACGACACCAAGTCGAGCCACGGGGTTCTCTCCGTTCTTCTTGGTCTACGGGTCCGAGGCCGTCCTCCCCACTGACCTCGAGTACGGGTCCCCTCGACTAAAAGCCTACAACGAGCAAGCCAACACGGTAGCCTAAGAGGACTCCCTCGACCAGCTCGAGGAAGCCCGTGACATGGCCCTCTTCAAGTCGGCATGGTAACAGCAGACGCTGCGGCGCTACCACGACAAAAACGTGCGCAAAAGGGACCTCAACGTCGGCGACCTCGTTCTGCGCCGTCGACAAAGCAACAAGGGGCGTCACAAGTTGACACCACCTTGGGAGGGACCCTTCATCGTGGCAAAGGTGCTGAAGCCCGGCACTTACAAACTGAAGAACGAGAAGGGTGAGATCTTCACCAACGCGTGGAACATCGAACAGCTACGTCGCTTCTATCCCTGAGGCCCCAGGGCCTTGTACATTTTCGCATTTATGTACAAATTCTCGAATGAATAAAATGTTCTCGAAACACATTTCACGTTCGTTCGCAGCTCGAAGGTAGCCTCGACTTTGCTCTAACAAAGTCGAGCTCCCCTCGGGGGCTGACAGGAGGGCACCCCACTAAGTCCCCGAAAAACCCGAACGCTTTTTCGAAACTCGACCCTCCCTCTCGATCTTTGCCTCGAGTACGCTTCATAACTAAGTAAAGACGCCTCGAACTCCCTAAGGGTCGAGGGTGTCGTCGAGCCAGGGACCCACCTACGCCCCAGGGCTACGGTATCCCCACTCGCCACCCCCCTTCTAGGAATACGAGCGTGCGTCGAATACTTAGTTCACAAGCGTCGACTTAGGCAAAGAAAAGCAGAGAGAGCTCGAGAAGTAGAAATAACGAGACGAACCCGTCTATAGCACTAAGGTAGCCTCGACTTTGCCTCAGCAAAGTCGAGCCTCCCTCGGGGGCTAACAGGGGGGCACCCCCTCCTAAGTCCCCGAAAAACTCGAACGTTTTTTCGAAACTCGACTCTCCCTCTCGTTCTTTCCCTCGAGTGCGCTTCATAACTAAGCAAAGGCGCCTCGAACTCCCTAAGGGTCGCAGGTGTCGTCGAGCCAGGGACTCACCTACGCCCCAGGGCTACGGTATCCCCGCTCGCCACCCCACTTCCAGGGATACGAGCGTGCGTCCAACACTTAGTCCACAGGCGTTGACTCAGGCAAAGAAAAGCAGAGAGAGCTCGAAAAAACAAAAATAACTATGTGCATCTTGATCAAAATGCATTATACACAAAAAGCCCTCGGGGGCATGACATTGTATCAGTACAAAGGCCTAACTATTACATGGACCTTCTTGTCCAGATATGGCTCGCGGGCCCGGGACTACCCGTCGACACCTTCCGAGGGCTACTCATCCACCGAGGGGATCACCTAGGGTTCGAAGAGTTTCGCCAGCTGGCCTCCAGGCACCTCGACGTGATCCATCAACTCCTGGCACTTTGCGTCGTTCTCCTCCTCGGTCAGCCTCGGGTCGGTGGCGAACCCGTCGACGACGAGGTTGAGGTCTACGTCGTAAAGCGAGTTGACGACCGCGAGGGCCCGCTTCACGCCCACATGCAGGGCGGCTCGGATGTTCTCCGTCACCCCCGCGTCATGGAGTAGAAGCGGCGCAGCAGGGAGTCCCCTCGAGCATCCCCCTCGACCTCCGGCTCCGGCCTGACCGAGAGGTCGTTGCAGAAGGTGTTGATGGCGGCCGCAAGCGTCGCGTTGAGGTTCGCCTCAGTGCCGAGGAGGCCCTGAAGATTGTCCAGGTCCTTGTGGGCGCGGGCATTATCCTTCGCGAGCTCTACCAAAACAAGCACGCAACAGTCAAAACCCCAAAAAAAGCAGAAAGAGGGTCGAGGCAGGACAAATTCTGCAACACTCTCGAAACACTCACCTTGGGCATGCACGTCCAGGGTGGAGTAGGCCCGCTCGGTCTCCTCGAGCTGGCGGCGGACGTCGACAAGTTCGGAGGACTACTCCCTGACCTTGGCCTCGAGGCCCTCGATGGCTTTGTCTGCGTCATCGAGGGCCCTCTTCTGGTTCATCGCCACCACGCCCAAGGAGGTCGCGCGGGTCCGAGCCTTCTCCTTCGAGGTGGCCAGAGCGTCGCACTCGCGGGAGACGACGTCGAGGTCTCCCCGGAGCCCTCGGATGCCTTCCGTCGCCCGGGCTAGCTCCTCCTTCAGCCGGGCAGCCTCCTCCTCGGCCTTGCGCTTGGCCTCGAGGGCAGCGTCCCGCTCCTGCCCGACCGAGACGGTCAACTGAAGGGCGAGGTCGAGCTTCCCTTGCGCCGAATGCAAGGCCGCCCAGGCTTCCTTCTAGATGGCCTCGTAGCTGGCCTTCGCATGAGCGACCTTGGATTCGGCATCCTCCCGGACGGCTGCCATCTCAGCCCTCGCGCGGGCGGCCCCATCCTCTGCCCTGTCCAACGAGGCGCGAAGGGTCGAGAGTTGTCCCTGTACCCGGAGAATGTACTGGGACTTCTCGTAAGACCTCACCCGCAGCGACTGACGAGGATAAAAATGAAGACCGTCAACAAACAGCAACCAGACAATTCGAGTACAATCTAAGGGAGAACAAAACCTACCTCCATCCCTTGGCATATGTCCGTGGCGGCGACCTCCACAGCGCGACGCACCGAGTGCTCAAACCAAGCCCGATACTCCTCGACGTGCTCCCACCGTCGGAGCTCGGACTGGTTGTTGAGCGTGAGGAAAAGCCGCTCGGGGTCTCGAGGGTCCGCCAACTCGAGAACCTCCTGGCCCCAGGCCACGCTGCGGGCAGCGATCCTCTGTTCGACCTTCCCCGTGACATCCTCGCGTAGATCCCCCCCCTTGATAAGCAGAAAGGGGTGAGACTTCCTCCGCATGTCCTCTCCCGTCCTCTGGGCCACCTCGCGAGGACGTCGACGGCCCCGCCAAGCCGTCGCCACCAGTAGAAGAAGACCCCGGCCAGTAGAACGGCCCTGCGCGACGAAGGACTCGAAAAAGTTAACACCCAGCAGGGCAAACCCACTACGTCCCGAGCGAGTCGAAGTGTGGCTTACCTCGAGACAGCGGCCCCCCAGCCTCGAGGGGAGGCCGAGCCACCTCCGGCTCCGCCCGAGGAGCCGCGACGGTGGTCGTCACCGCCGAGCCCACCAGCTCGGCCACCATCTCATCCACCTCGGCGGGGGTGGACTCCATCAACATCTCGCCCTGCGCCGGCGCGGGCGTTCCCTCGGGCCACTCAACCGGACCCCCCGCCTCGAGCTCCGGCGTCGTCGAGGGGCCGTCAGGCGCGGCGGCAGTCATGCCCTCGCGCTCGAGCCGGAGTCGAGCCTCCAGCGCAGCTAGGCCCTCGGGCCAACGCCCCGGTGTTGGGTGAGCCGGAGCCTCCCCCTCGTTTACGGGGGCCTGGGGCCCGACCACCTCCACCACCTCGGCTGCGACCGCCGTCGGCGGAAGCCCTGCGCCCCCCGGGGCGCCAGGCGCGACTTCTTCCGACGGCCGCGCGGGCGCCGCGACCGTCGCTCCGGCGACCCCGCTGTCTCGGTAGCCCTCGCGGGCAGAGCGGATGGGCCCGTCCCCTCTGCCAGTGGGGCAGAGGCCAAGGCGCCTGGCGCCGTCCCCCGCTCCACTGCCTCCCGGGCCTTGGCTGCCTGTGCCGCCTCGGGGGTGAGAGTCGAAGGGGGCGGAGCAGCGGGAACGGCCTCGGCGGCTGCTTGGAACACAGCCCCCGTCTTCAGCTTTTTGGCATGGGCGAGGGGCGTGGCTCCCTGCGGGCGCTTTGACCTGAAAAAGAAACACGTGTGCAACGATAAGCACAGGTCATTATCGACAAAAAGAAAATACAGACAACGTCCATGAAAGCGACTTACCCCCTCGGAGCCCGGCGCTTCGGCCCGGTGACCGTCGGGCTGGTCTAACCCTTGAGCACCACCGCCCGGGGGGCGGGGGTCGAGGCGGCTCTCGGCACCGTCTCCCGGGCAGGGGCCGGCGGCGCCACCGTCGTCCCCTTGCCGGTCCCCACCTGCGCCGACGGGCCCGGCGCCCGTGCGCTCGACGCAGCAGGCATCGGGGGCTCGCTCGATCGACCCCCCGACGAGGATCGCGACGTCTGCGAGCGCGTCTGCCGCAGCACTCCTTCCTGCAAATCCGCGGGGCGCTCCCCCCGTGGCCCAGCCTCAACGGTAGGGGCCGACCTCGAGGTCGACCCCTCCCCTCCACCGGTTGCAACGGCCGCCTGTTCAGGCACCGTCTCCTCCTCCTCCACATCGCTCTAGTTCACCTCCTCCTCCTCGTCCTCCTCTTCCGAGGGCGACAACTCCTCCTCGAGGCCTTCCCGCCTCTGATGGGCCCGGCGCTGCTCTCTCAACTCTCTCTCCTGGGCCCTCTTGGACGTGGCCACCTTGGCTTTGTCCTTATCGGCCTTCTGCTTCTCCGCATGGAGGCGCCTCGCCTCCTTCGCGGCCCGGTCCTCCTTCACCGGCGGAGGCGAGGGTCGGTAGGACACATTCCCCTGCGGGACGCGAGGCAGTTAGAACACGGGCAGAGAGGACGGAAGGGGCGAGCGCGAGGACTCTAACAAGAGGAAAGGACCTTACCAGCTCAAAGAAGCCCTCGTCCGGCTTCATGGGGATCTTCGCGATGTTCTTGGGGTCGAACGACCCCGCGAAGAAGCGGCGGACGCGGCGGACCACCCTATCTGGGGCCAGTTCTTCTTCGGCGAAGCGACAGCCCGAGAGATCGACCCCCGGACCCATCTCGTCGATACGGAGGGGTCGAGCCATCAGTGGCACGACCCGCCGCCGGTGGAACGCCGACGCGACGATCTCCGCCGTGAGCCCCTTCTCCTTCAGACGCCTGAGCACGTCCACCAAGCCGTCGAGGCGGTCCTGCTTGTTCGTCGGGATGCCATATCCCTAGCGGTCGGGCTGAGCGTCGAGTGTCCTCCCGGTGTACGCCGGGAGCAGATCGTCGTCGTTCCTCAGGTAGAACCACCCGGAGTGCCATCTGGAGTGGCTCGAGGACAGCTTCGCTGGGATCCAACACTTCTGCCGCTTGACGGAGATGCTGCAGCACCTGGCCCTGACCATCCGGCGGGTACCCCTGTCGACCGAGGCGTGGAAGATGCTGACCTTGAAGATATGGAGCCACAGCTCCCAGTGGGGCTCAATCCCAAGGTAGCCTTCGCACACTATGGCGAAGACCGCCGCCTGGCAGACCCCATTGGGGGTGAGGTGCTGGAGCTCCATGCCGTAATAGTGGAGAAGCGCGCGCAGAAAGCGGCTGGGTGGGGCGCCTAGTCCCGCCCGGTGGAAAATCTCGAACGACACCACATACCCCTCCGGCGGGTTGGGCTCGACGTGGTTCGGCGGCGGAAGCAGCCACTCCGGCCTCTCCGCCGTGGTAGCGGTCCGGAGAAGACCACTCTCCACCAACCCCGTCAGGTGCGAGGCGGTCACCAGGGAGGCGGGCCAGTCATCGGCGCCGACGAGGTCGAACTTGGCCATGGGGACGGTGGTTTGCTCGGACTTAGGGGCGGACGGTATGTTCCCTATCCTTCTCTTTCTCTCTCTCGCTCGCGCAGAGTTCCGGCTCGCGGGATGCCTAAGGCAGTAGCGGGGAGAAGGAGGCAAGGAAGACGAAGGCAAGGTGGCGAGGAAGGCAAGTGCGCGGAAAGAGCACCCGACTCCTCACCTTCTCTACTTATACGCGGGAGGCCAACGGACGGAACCGGCAGACAGGCAAGAGAATCTCCGCATTTAATTCGCCTGTACTCCCTTCCTCGTATTCCTCCAGGATAAGGCATTCCGTCCCATCATCGGGCTCGCGCCGCACTCCGCCCTGCAACCGCCACTGTTGCGCCGAACAGACATCGCCTAAAAAGGCGCGCGGCCGGAAACGTCATCTTCGAGGGTAAGGAATCTTGAGGCAGCGAGAGCTGGCCCTCAAAAGAGGGTACGACAGCTACCCTCGAGTACCCGAGGCTAGAAATGACCTCGGGTTAGGACCTCGGTCCACCCCAAAATCTCGAGGGGACAAAGGCCGGCCTACGAACGGGCTCGATAGCCCCCCTCGAGTACCCAAGGCCTGACGGGGCCTCGGGTCGTCAACGGCAGTTCGTTCCACGGCCTCGAAGGGCTAAAGGCTGGCCCGTCCGGGGGTTCAACAGCCTCCCTCAAGAGCTCCAGCATAGGTATGTCCCCAAGTTCAATACAACAACCACCTGCTTTTCCCCTCAGCGGTCCACAAGGCAGGACTCCTCCTCCTGAGGATAGCGTCAGATGACGAACCATCCGTCAAATCTTGAGGGAGCGAAGGCTGGCCCTTACATAGGGTTCGACAGCCGCCCTCGAGTACCTGAGGTCAGGAAGGACCCATGGTTAACGGACTCCGGTCCACCCAAATCTTGAGGGAGCGAAGGCTGGCTCCACGAACGGAGTTCGACAGCCGCCCTCGAGTACGCGAGTCAGGGATGTCCCGGTAGCTCGAGAACAAACTCTCGAGGCTCCCTGGGACATATCCGAGGCATACCTAGGAACACCTAAGGATCCCTATGCTGGGAGGCATCGAGCCACCAACTCCTATCGAATGGGGTTGGCACCTTGGTGATCCACATGGTCGTGCTTAGTAAGCCGTACGGCTTGCTTAACAATGAGAACACCTCCGGGCCACTAGTCGACCCCTATCGAACGGGGCACGAGTTCTCACTCGGATTTTTACCCACACAGGGCACCATTTCTAATGGACTCATGCCCGAGAACAGCTCACCGAGGACTTCGGGCTCGTCCTAACGAGGATAGCACGATGCTCTTCACCCCACAATCCGAACAAAAGGATCCGTGGGAAGGACGCTATGAGGTAGTAAAGGCCTAGCCATTCGAGGGCTCGAGGGCCCGACTACGCACGGCACCCCTCGACGAAAGAGGGTCGAAAAACTCGTAACCTGGCAGACATAGTCGACCTCTCGGGCAGGGCGCTCTGACTCCAGTTGTGCTCGAGGGAGCGAAGGCTGGCCCTCGGTAGGGTTCGACAGCCACCCTCGAACACTTCTCTTTTCAGGGAAAGGAACGGAATCGACCCCTCGACAGGGTGCCACGCCTCCAGGTACCCTTAAAAAACCCCTCGATACAACACATTATAGCCCCCAGAAGAGTTCTTAATCACTCCTCTGGGGCCTCGGGGGCTACCCCCGCGGGGTGCGCTCGCGCGCACCCCACGGAGAATCGAATCTCTCACTAACCCTGCAGGCCAAGGATAAAACCTCCGGGTAATCCTTACTCCCTCCGAGAAAACGCGTATCATAGCCCCCAAAGGAGTTCTAAATCACTCCTCTGGGGCCTCAGGGGCTACTGTCGGGTACGAAGGTAAGGGGTACCCTAAACCCTTCGATAAATTAACGCTAAACATAGCAACCATTTTTAAGGCAGGAACCAGCCCACTACTCGGTAAGGCGCGGCCCATCACTCGAAAGCTCCCCTACACCGGCTGTGGCGACGAGTCGCGGGCCGGCCCACTTCGACGAAAAATGACGGACCGAGGGGGCGAGCGAACGACCCCCCGGCTCCACCTCGACGATAAATGACGGACCGAGGGGGCGAGTGAACGACCCCCCGGCTCCTACCTCGACGATAAATGACGGACCGAGGGGGCGAGCGAACGACCCCCCGGCTCCTACGTCGACAAACGAAGGACGGACGAGGGGTCGAGCGAACGACCCCCCGACCTATACCTCGACCTCTCCGACCCCGTCGGTGCCTCGACCTCTACCTCGACCAGGGGTCGAACGGACGACCCTCGGACGAGGGGCTCGATTAACCCAACTGCTCCCGGCATGGGTTAAAGTGAACCCACCTAACGACATGGGCGCCCGCGTCCGCTGTCAAATCCGCCAACTCCCCGTCAAGTCCCCGATTCCTGTCAACTGTGCCGCCACTGTCGCCACTACGCGAGTACAGACTCCAACAGTACCCCTCGGAAAGTGAACAGTGCGACCCTCGACGACGACTTCGGGAATGCGACAGAGCCGACCAGGGCTCGACCCCTCCCTCGACCGGGGGGCTCGACCCCTCTCTCTCTCCAACAACTCCAGTATGGGGACCGTCCCATCCGCCCCGTCCCGCTTCAGCCGTGGGATTCGTGCCCACCTGCGGACGCTGTGCTGTGGCGACTTCTACTGCCGCCACGACCAGGGACGCCAGAAGGACGGGAAGGCCATGCCGCCACAGTGCTCAACGTCTCTTCGCCAACACTGTGCCTCGGACACGCTGCCCATACTTCTACAGTTAGGACCCTGTACCCTCGGACCTCCCCTTGGTCTATAAAAGGGGACGCCGAGGTAGAGAATAGGGGGGACTTTCGCTCTAGAGGAGATTCAAACGATTGGATCACTCGTCAGACTCCAGCTCTGACCTCCACCTCCACACACCCCGCCACTCGATCGACCCCTCGGGTGGCCAACTCCGTGTAACACCGCTTGTACCCCCCCTGTACGAGCATGTTTTGGGTGCGAGATAATACAAGTCATCCTGCCCCGCTGGACGTAGGGCCTTCTTTGCCCGAACCAGGATAAACCTTGTGTCCATCTTGCATCACGTCTGAGAGAGGGAGCACGCGATATACAAATTTACTCATTGGTGGTCTTGACCCCCGGGTCATAACAGCGACACAATGCCCCTCACAAACTCTTCTCCGGAGCCACGCACAAGCTTCTTGCGTGCTTCGATGGAGCCACAATCACCAAGCCGTCTAGGAGGTGGCAATCTCCAAGAGTAACAAGCACCACGAGCTTGCAACACGATCACCTAGTGCCACACGAAGCTATCTCTCAAAGCAACGCACTAAAGATCACTCACTCGCAATTAGAATCGCACTATTGCTTGCACAAGTGAGTTAGAAGGCTCCTTCACCAAGCACACTAGAGGCAACACATGCCCAAGGTGCTCAACCAGCCACAAGGGTCGGCCAAGGGCTATAAATAGCCACACCCACGAAACTAGTCGTTTTGCCCACTCATTGGGCCTTCCTGCGTCAGTCCGGACACACTTTTCACAGGGGGTCCGGACCAACACGCGCGCGTCCGAACTCCTGCCCGTTTGAAACGGCCGTTGGCGCCCTACGCCGATCACCACCACGTGTCCTCCGGACGCGTCCGGACTCCTGTCCGGACCAACGCTCACGCGCGTCCGGACCTATGCAGAGAGCTCCCCGAGAGCACAAATCCTCCGGACCCGCGTCCGGAGTTCACTGTCCGGACGACGAACAGCGTCCGGACCTCCTCTGTTAGCTCTACACAGTCAAGGGGGCAGGCGACCGGACGCACAACCAATGGTCCGGATCGCCCAAGCCCCAACGTCTAGACCACCGTCTGGAGCTCACAACCGCAGCAGGACCTAGGGTTTGCCTCCGGACGCATTCTCCAATGGTCCGAACCTCAGGCACCCTAGTGTCCGGAGCTCGAAACTCAGCCGAGACTCCTCCCAACTTCTTCCTTGCTTCTCATGTGCCAACACAAATGTGATCACCACCTTGTGCATCTGTGTTAGCAATTTCACAATCATTTTCAAAACATTTTCACTTGCTCTCACCAGGCCACTTTATCCTAATACATCGCAAAGTTAGATCGCTCCAAGTGGCACTAGATAACCGTTATGCAAACAAGTTTGCCCCTCTTGATAGTACGACTATCTATCCTAAACCCGGTCATCAACTTTTCTACACACCTATGACCGGTGAAATGAAAATGCCCTATAGGTTATACCTTTGCCTTGCGCATTCCATTCCATCTCTATCTCCAATGTTGATGCAACACATGCACCAACCTATCACCAAATGATATGATCCACTTCATATCATCACGTGACCGTATTGATTCATCGATCTTGACCTCACTTGCTCTTCACCGTTGCGCTGGTCCATCGGCGCCAAGCATCACTCACTTGCCCTTTACACTTGCAACCGGTCCATCAAGCTAGGCCTCATCTTGATCTTCTCCACCTTGGTCACATGACTCCATGTCATGTCTCATGTACAATTAAGCTCCTTCATCATACAATCACCTGTGAACTAATCTCCTGTGTATATATCACTTAAACACATATTAGTTCACCTAGGTTGTCACTTAATTACCAAAATCACACAAGGACCTTTCACCTGTGGCGGGTAAATGGACAGGAAAAGGAGGTTCCGAGGTTGAACCTCGGAACAGTGGAATGTTGTGATGGCATGGGGTATGATGAAGATGTTTTGCTTGGCCAATTAGGAACTTCCTGGCTTCTCGAATCATGGAAACCTTACATGCCACTTGCTTCGAAATGGGTAGAAGACGGCTGGACTACTTGGTAGGGCGGTGCCACTACTACTTGGAAGTAAGCGGATTAGTGTAGAGAGGTACGGGAGTGCGTCCCACACCCTCTCGAGACAGCTGGTAACCCCCGGGGCTCGGTTACCAGGCCTCACAGTCTCAGCGCCCCCGTGCGGTACGTGGAGTTGGCTCAGGGCTGAGTGGTAGGGTGGCATTGATCTAGGCTAGCAAGCAGCCCGCGTCTGGCCTAGACGACCCCGGATGTCGATGATGGCAGAACCTGTGGCATTGTAAAACATACTGCAGAGTGTTGTACGGTTCGATCGATCGATACATAGTCGATTCGTCGGCTATGGACCTGTTTCTGTGACCTATTTCGCCGATAGAGTGGTGTCTTCTCTTCTCCCTCTGGTTGATATATGATCCGACAGTGTGCTCTGAAGGAGTAGTGTGCCGCTGAGACAGGCTCGAGCGGGAGTTGGGCCTGACGAATGAGTGTGAGGTGTGGTGAGATGTGTGTGATGAGATTGGGGCGAAATGGATGGATGTAATATGAATTTGGACAACTAAACAATGACTTATACTATTGAAGTAATTAATGAATCTTGCATAGGAAGCCAACAGCCAAAGATAGGTCTTTTGATATACCCTGTTGCATCCAATTCCACAAATATGTCATTGGTGGGAATGTGGCACCAGTACAATCCGTACTGATAGACATTAAACAGGTGCTGAACAGGACGTTGACTACGATGAAGATGAGGATTAGGTGTCTCGTTGCTAGCCTCAGGCTTGGAGAGGATCCCGGCGCTTCGCCCGTGTTGTTGCTTTGATTGATTCCAGTGTGATTTTCGTCAGTGTTGCGTTGTAATAATCTATGTAAACTTTTCTATTGCTCTCTTGTACTTGAAGCGTGGTAATGTTATCGACTGAAATTTAGGTAATATTATAGATTATTCACTCAATCTGATTTATTACACTACCAATCTGTGAATTTTCCTATCGAGGTCGTTTCATGCGACCTGCCCAGATCGAGCCCATGCCTGATTGGCCACCCCACACGACGAGACGCCCGGTCGGTGCCGCCGTGCCGGGGCACTGCCTTCCAGCTGCTCCACTAAAGAAAAGGTGGCAGCGGCAGTGGCGGAAACAGTGGCCGGCCGAGCTGGGTCACCCGTCGGTCCGTCACCCTCATCAGTTTCGTTTGCCTTTGTCGCCTCGGGGGCTGGGGCGGTACAGGTCGGAGCAAATGGACAAGCCTCCGTGACGCCCCGGCGCGGCGGGGACGACGGCAACGGGACGGGACGGGTTGTGTACCGAACAAACATGATCTCGGATCGGAGGATCGGGCAGGGGAGAAAAAGGGACGCGGTTTATGACAAATCGAATCACAACAGGTGGACCAACAACCCGTCGACGATGTAGGTGACGACGCGCCAGCCCGAAGGGCTAGCGGGACGTAGAGAGGCCCCGTCGCAGATGTCGCGCGTGGCGCGGAAGGAGGCCCCGGTGACCGGAGCGCCAGTGGGATGTAGAGCGTCGGCACCGGGAAGTCATCAGCAGCCTCGGGCGCCCCAGGCACAGTCACAGAGTGACCGGCAGGGGCGCTGGTGTCGCCAGAAGGTGCCCCAGGGTCGGCCACACGAGGACCGACAGGGACAGCAGGAGCGTCGGAGGTGCTGGGAGACGTGCCTGCTGGAAACAAAGTGGGCGAGGGTCCAATAGGAGCTGGCACCACATCATCAGTAAAATCAAGAAACTCGAGGTCGGCCGGGGTGCTAGGACCATGACGTTCAGCAAAGGGAAAGGCCGTTTCATCAAAGATGACATGCCTGGAGATGATAACTCTATTGCTGGAAAGGTCAAGGCAGCGGTATCCTTTATGGTGGGAGGAGTAGCCTAAAAAGACACAGAGAGCAGACCTGAGAGCGAGTTTGTGAGGTGTGGTGGCAGATATGTTTGGATAACATTTGCAACCAAAAACCCGAAGATGATCATACGTAGGCAGCTTTGCAAATAATGCAAAGTGGGGTGTAGAGAGCAGGAGAGTTTTGGTAGGCAATATGTTAAGGAGGACAGTGGCTGTGGAGAGGGCCTCCACCCAATAGGAGGGAGGCATAGATGCCTGAAAGAGCAGTGAGCGAATGACATTATTGATGGTGCGAATAATGCGTTCAGCTTTACCGTTCTGAGACGAGGTGTAGGGGCAGGACATGCGAAGATGGATGCCCTGAGCGAGGAAGAAGTGGCGAGTACTCGAGTTGTCGAACTCTTTCCCATTGTCGCACTGGACCGACTTGACACGTGTGTCAAATTGAGTGGAGACATGGGCGATGAACTGCGCAAAGGAAATATCCACAAGTAATGAGTGCAGTCGTCCAGTATAACCAAGTAATATTTATAACCAGAGACACTGACAACCGGGGAGGTCCACAGATCACAGTGAATGAGATCAAACTTGCTAGACGCACGAGAGGTGGACGGATAAAAGGGCAAACGAACATGACGCCCTAACTGACAAGCATGACACAAATCTGAACAATCACTAATATGGCACGAAGTGCTGGACGCAAGTTTAGACAACGCCTCATGACCAGGGTGGCCAAGTCGCCGGTGCCACAGCGGGGAAGAAGCCTGAGCGACAAGGGAGTGAGCTGGAGGTAGGCGCAGAGGGTACAGCGGCCCGGAGCTATTGCACCTGACGATCTCGGTCCGGGAGGGAAGAGCTTTCACAGAACAACCAGCAGGGTCAAACTCCACAGAACAATTATTGTCGATAGTAAATTGGCGGACAGAGATGAGATTCTTAATAAGTTGTGATGACACAAGAACATTATTAAGACGCAAAGAAGGAGACAACTCTGTAAAACCAGTAGCAGTGACAGGCATGACGGAACCATTACCTACGATAATAGATGAAGGAGTAGGATACCGCGAAGGAAGAATATGTGAAAGAGAGGAGGACTGGGATGTCATGTGGGAGGTAGCACCTGAGTCGAAATACCAGTCGTCGGACGAAGGTGGAGTCAGGGACGTGGTGCTGAAGGCGGAGGCAAGCGCCGTTGGATCCTAGGAGGGAAGGCCAGCCACGGGGTTGTAGTACCCGGGGGCAACCCAGTGTGCAGCACCGTCAGGGGCAGCAGCCTGGCTGTGGGTGACGAAGGCCTGCTGCTGCTGCTGTGCGAGGAGCGCCTGCTGGTGCACCTGCTGTTGCTGCGCCTGGAGGTGAGGGGGCACCGGGATAGGTGCTAACGGAGGGCGGGGGCCTCCTGGCCACATCTGGATCGAGCCCATCCAGGGGTTGTAGTAGCTGGGCCAGGAGCGACCACCACCGGGGGGCAGGCTGCTGCTGTTGCTGCGCGCTGGTGGACTGCTGCAGCAGAGCCACGACTTCATGATGAAGCATGGCGGCACGGAGATCGACGGCGGGTGTAGGGGCACTGCCAGGGGGGGACCAGAGGGCCCCGTGGGTGGGCTGGCGGCTGCAGCGGCAGCGCGGGCCTGAGCCGTGCGAGCCAGTGCGGGCAACGGAAGGAACGCGCGGCAAGGGGAGCCGACGCGCGGGTTAGGGCAGCGGAAGAGAGAGAAAAAAAATTGACTTAGGCTCTGATTACCATGAAGGAAAGTATAATCAGGAATAGATTGGATTGATTGATATGAGGCAAGGTACAATTACATATATATACAGGCAAGGATCCAGAATCCTATAAGGATCAAGAGTCCGGAGTCCTATAAGGATCAAGAGTCCTTGCCGTATCCGTATCTATCTGGCCTGCCATATCTATCTAACCCAAACAGTCCTGCGCCGATTAGGGTCCTGACAAGCCTAAAGGGCGCCTATTCTAACAATCACTAATGTTGAATGCATTCGTGCTTGTTGCGTATTACATTTATTGTTGCTATCTTTTTAAAAAACATGTTTACATGTCGATGAGAAATGTTGTTTTATATTTTTGGGTATTTTCCATTTTTTCTATAGGTAATCTAATTTTTCAGAAGAATCTAGAGATATTTTCATGGTTTCTAAATATACTTGGATTTCGTATTCCAATATTTTCTAAAACTTTTTTTGAAATTTTTAAAAGCTTAGAGATATCTTTGTGGTTTAAAAAGTCAAGTATTTATTGAATTTCTTCAATAAGAAAGACAAACCAGCTTTAAAACCGCTCCAAATCAGAAAAGAAAAGTAATTGAAATGGTCTTCAAAGTTCAGAGTACGATGTCTTTTTTGTTTTAGAGTTCAAAAAATAGAAAAATCATAATACGATGACAGTCCAAAGAGGTGGAATAGATTATTTCCACCTGGGACATGTGAAGCATGAACAGATCATGCATCTTCTTGTAAATGGGCTTGGATAGACCTCAGCTTCATGTCAAGGCCGAACAGATCGTGCACCTTCATGTAAATGGGCTGGGTGAGCCCCATATCTTAAGCCCATTTATAACAAGGCATGGACTGGGTGGACCTTATATCTTAAGCCCATTTATAACAAGGCACGAGATTGATGAGGGTTGGGTTGTTATGCTCGGACACTTTTTTGGGCTCATGTTGGGTTGTTATGCTCGGATACTTTTTTGGGCTGGGTAAATGCTGGCTTTCACGAATTTCTTTTAGCATACAGTAAGATTTAGACAACCTGATATTGTCATCTCCATGATGAGGCATCGTTTATCAATGCAGAAATGGCGACACGGAAAATCAACTGAACACTCTCTTCTGAGAATTATTAAACAGTACATCTTCGTTTTTAGTTTTAGCTAATTTCTTTATCAAATTGAGCAGAAGAAATATCTAACTCAGTGATGAAATATCATTTTTTTATTTGGATTGAAATGATATCCTATACTCCTATATTGCAAAGACCTAATTAGAGGGTCCCCTCCAATCAGGTTACAGTATTTCCTAAAAGTGATGTCATCTTACATCAAATGATGTCATCAGCCCACTAACCTTCATTTATCTCCCCACTAGCAATTTCATTTTGAAATAGGAAAAGAGCCATAGCACCTAAACCAAGTATCATAATTAAAATCCAATTGCACCATGGTGTTCCTCGCAAGAAACTCTTCAAAACAAGACCCCACACAGATATATTTCGATAACTCTCTCGTGCGCCTTCAGGGCCGAAACCAGTGTTTCTGAGAAAAATGTGGTAAAACTGCATATCACATGGATTTTCTGAGGTCCTCCAAAACGTCTGAAGAAACCATACACAGAACTACCTAAACTCTTGGGAGGGGAGATGCCCCTCGGGTATACTGTGGGAAGAGGGTTCGGTTTAGTGAAACCTCGGGGTGAAATGCTTCAAAACAACTAAGGTTTACTATGACCCTCTAACTATGTTCCACCGAAAGTCAGTCACTCCCCCCGCCGCCGTAGTTGGCCCGTGACCCGCCGTGGCTTTGGAATACCCGAAACCAGTGTTTCTGAGGAAAAACGTGGCAATACTGCATATCACATGGATTTTCTGAGGTCGTTCAAAACGTCTAAATGATCCATACACAAACCTTTCAGAGCTCCTGGTAGGAGAGATGTCCCTCCGGTATATTAGGAGGAGAGGGTTCGGTTGAGTGAGACCTCGAGTGAAATGCTTCGAAACCACTAAGGTTTACGATGACCCTCTAACGAGGCTACACCGAAGATCGGTCACTCCCTCCGCCATCATGGTTGGCCCATGGTCCGCCGTGTCTCTAGAATACCCACAGCAACGCGTGGGGTATCCAGCTAGTATACAATATTTCCATGCGCTGCAGCTATAGCGCAAACAGTGAGACATTAGTATTAGTAATAATAATTAAAAAATAATAAATAAATAAATTGGAGCACATCAGAATAGCACATAGCCAAACCCCCTACAAAACCCTACCTCATCCCATCATCACTGCATCCCACGCGGAAGACTAGTATGCTCGCCGCCGCCTGGAGGCTGTCGCAGCGAGCCGTCACGTCTCCTCCTCTCCTAGGCATCGGGCGATCCCAAATCCGAAACCCTTTCTCCAGCATGGCGTCTCTCTCGCCGGCAGCCGCCTCGCCGAAGAGGCTGAGGGTCTACTCGACCGCCGCCGCCGATGGCGACGGCGCGGGGAGCGGCAAGCGCGTGGGGACCCACAACGGCAGCTTCCACTGCGATGAGGCGCTCGGCTGCTTCCTCATCCGCCTCACCTCCCAGTTCGCCGGCGCCGACGTCGTCCGCACCCGCGACTCTCAGGTGCCTTTCTCGCGGCAACCGGCTCGATTTATGCTAGCATTCCTAGGTGCTCTTCCAGTTTCATGTATTTCCGGTGAGGATTGCCCGGGTCTGGGGCGAGTACGTCCCTTGCGGCCGTGCCCACTAGCCTCTGCCCAGCCGCCAGCAGAGGGGAGGCAGCAGGCCCGGAGCCTGGGACCGAGAGGGAGAAGCAGGGGGCAGCCAGGCAGGGGCAGAGAGCCGCCGCGCGCAGCAGAGGCGAGTGCGATTTTGCGAGGCCGTGAGCCACCGCCGGCCCTGGGATTGGGGGCGACACACGCTGTCGCCGCCGCACATGCGATGAACTCAGGATTTAGACGCACCACCTCATCTAGGATGAGGGTGATTCCTTGAACCAACCAACCCCTAGATTTCACGCCGCTATTTAGTATTTACAACGTCTGAAGTGAAAACCTTAGAAATTTGGTGAGTGAGTGTGCTTCATCCTGTCATCTGGAACATAATTTAACCAGTCCATATATGCTAAATGGGTCGATTGCTTTAACACACTGTTGAATTTCCTTCATACACATGGTAAGTAATCTATTTGTTCATTATCTGAAGTCTTTGTTGGTATATAAGTGCAATAATGGGGCTGCAGCCTGCTATTTCACTCACATGTTTGCCTCCATTTCTTTAACTTCGCTATAGATCCTTGATACATTGGATGCCGTTCTTGATGTTGGGAGTGTCTATGATCCCAGCCGACATCGCTATGATCATCACCAGAAGGGCTTTAATGAGGTTTTTGGACATGGATTCAACACAAAACTTAGCAGTGCTGGACTTGTCTACAAGGTACTTCCCATGGTTAATGCTGATTTTGAATTTATTTCTGAGAAGTAAGATTTTTGTTATGAAGTATGGTGACATCTGGGTTTTCCACTGCACCACAGCACCAGGTGGATCCATGATGGGATGCACAACTTTTATTTTGTATGCACAGCATTGCTTTGATGTGCTAACTTATTGAGGCTTACAAGTTGCAGAGTGGATATTGTTATTAGTATTCTTGTAGTTGCTTTATCTTCATTTTTGACAGAGAAAATACTTGTAGTTTAAACTTGCCCTAATTTTGCAGCATTTTGGTAAGGAGATAATTGCTAAGGAGCTTGGGGTTAATGAGGATCATGAAGATGTTCACCGCCTGTATCTGTCGATATATAAAAGCTTTGTTGAGGTGTGATTCTGATTACATGACAGTGTTTTTTTTGGGTATACCATGAATAAACGTCTAAGTAAATCCTTGGATTGTCTTTTTAATTTGTTTAATGAAAAATTTGTGATTATCAACTCCAAGCTTTGTCTTATAATTCCAGAACTGTTTATCTGACATAGGCCACTGGGAAACTTTTATGGTAGCTAGCATTTGCTTATTGAGGCTTTAGTTTCTTTTTTTTTTCTTTTTGTGAAAACCAGCCTCTACATTGATTCTTTTGATTGGATCTTGTGAATTGAGGGAATACCAGCAGCTAATGTATGTTTTCTCATTGTCGGGAAATTGTATGCTTAGTGATAATTTTCATGGTTCAATGTAAAACATGACCATCTGTTTATGCAGGACTTAGAAAAACTTTTTTTAGCTTATTCAGGTGACGATTATCATTTTAAGCTTCAATCCCTCAACCACCTTTTGACATCAAGCTTGTTTGAGACACATCTAGTACTGTTTTTCTCTTCTATGTTTATGAGTTCTTACCATTTGTGTTCGATATGCTAAAGTGTCCAATACCTTGGTCATATGACAGGCACTTGATGCTATTGACAATGGAATTAATCAATATGACACAGATCAACCACCAAAGTATGTGAACAATACACACTTGTCTTCACGTGTTGGACGTCTTAATCCAGACTGGACTGATCCAGACCAGTCACCTGAGAAGGAGAATGCAGCATTTCAACAGGCAATGATACTTGCTGGGAGTGAATTTATGGAGGTATTAGACATCTTTGCTTTGACTCTCGTTAGTGCCATATTGTGTTAAGTTCACTCACAGCATAGGAACTTAGTTGATTATGTGTTTGTTATTGCTCCTCTTTTTATATGACAATGGTATCTGTCGTGTTATGTTCATATGAGTGGCTTAGTAGATAATTTGTTATATTTGCTATCACTTTTTGTTTTATATGACAATATTAACTGTCTTGGTAGATTATGTGTGCTATCACTCCTCTTTTGTTATGACAATATTATCCATCTTCATTGCCAGAGTGTTCGCTTCCATGTTAAATCATGGTTACCGGCAAGGTCTATTGTCCTGGAGTGTTTGTTATCAAGACGAAATATTGATCCAAGTGGAGAAATCATGGTTTTGGATAGATTCTGCCCGGTAAAGTCTTGACCTTTTTGTATCATATCAAACTGAATCTCACCAATATCCACAACTGAATTTTTTCGGCTCGGTTTCTAAATCTATGTAGGAAGCCAAAAAATGTTATGCATGTCTGGTTGTTTTATTTTACCATCTTTCATGTGCATGATATTTTGTGATATCTACCTGAGATCATGTGGTCCTGCTCTTGTTGTAAAAATAGACATTTAAAAATTGTTGCACCCCCAAAAAAGGAAAATACATGGTTTGAGCTTTAGGTACCATCTTCAAACTTGGGCTGACCTATGTTTGGAGATTGTAACAAGCTATTTAATTTAGTCATTATATATTTGGGGTCCAGGGTTCGAGCCCCAGCCTCTGCACATTTGTGCGGGAAAGGTTGCGGGCTATTTCCCTTCCCCAGACCCCGTAGTGCGGGAGCCTACGGCACTGGGTACGCCCTTTATATTTGGACTTGCTTATCAAAGTGCTTTGATCGACTGCCATATTGAACATGTAAGCTGACCATTTATCCTAACAACAACAGTGGAAACTTCATCTATTTGAGCTTGAAGAGGAGCTGAAGACTGATCCTCTGACCAAGTATGTGCTGTATCAGGTAAGAGTCTTCCCTTCTCAGACTACAATGCAGCATGAATTTCATTATGCTTCTTAGTTCGCTTGCTATTGAAAGACAAACATGATGCAATTTGTAGCAGTCTACGCTGCACACTTGTAGCTTGCTACTCTTATTTAAGTGTACACTTTTTTTTACTTGTTGCTGAGTTCCCCAACATTTTGTATTCTCTGATCTAATAGCTCCATATTCAGTCTCATAAGCAAGGTAACATCTCCTTTGTTATGTCCGAACTGATATAGAATTTTAAATTGCTTCCATAGATTTTTTAGCCTTGTTATTTACATTCCTTCTCGAAACCCAGTATCATTGCTACATGTATTTGATTTTCACTGCTGAATTGCAGGATGAGAGGAGCAAGAGTTGGCGAGTCCAAGCAGTCGCAGTTGCCCCTGACAGGTTTGAGAACCGAAAGGCTCTGCCAGAGAAGTGGAGGGGCATGAGAGACGACGAACTTTCTGCAGAAACCGGCATTCCTAGTTGTGTGTTTGTCCATATGAGTGGCTTCATTGGGGGCAACAAGACCTACGAGGGAGCATTGGAAATGGCAAGAGCTGCTCTGAAATGCTGATTCAACCAAAGCATGTACCACCTATCAGTAACAGTCTTACCCATGTTACCATTGTCTCGGTAAACACATCAGCAACACAGGATGCAACTGTGCCTTGGCCCATGTTATCATTGAGGCATAGTTGTAGTTGACATTGATCTTTTGTTATCCTCATCGATTGATCTTTTTTTTTCCGGAATCTGGTAATGCTTAGAATGTGACAATTTATCAGAAAAAAAAACGATGGGACTTATTACTCCCCTGGCAACTCATCCATATCTCAAGCATGTTTTCATTTTTGGAGTATTCATTTGTGGCCCGGTAGAGTCAAAGTGGTTTTTGTGTGTGACGAAAATGAATGCAAACAAAGCTTGTGCCCTGTTGATCAGATTGTTTTGCCCTCTAAACGACTCTACTTGAATTATAATTCCAGGTGGATGTAATGTAAACATGATTTCCAACTTACATGAATTGATGGTGAGACACTATACATGTAGTATAGCAACACTATGCACGAGCTATGCAAATTAACAAGGGTCATACAAGCGTGGAACAATGTGCTGATGATCAGGGAAACATGTCCAGGCCTTGACACGTTTGGCGTCCGCGCAGGCATTCTCCAGATCCCCAAGGAAGAAGAGGATCTGGTTGGATATCTGCCGGTGCTCGTCTCCAGCGTCCGGCCGTGGCGGCGCGTTCTTGCCGCAGTCGCCATCCGTGTCCTGGCGGGAGCCCAGGTACCTCTGGATCTCGCCTTGGTAGATCAGGTAGTAGTCCTTCCCTTCCCTGATGATCCTGACACCCCTGAGAAAGAACGCGCGGCTCTGTCACACTCACGTCCTTCCAATTGGCAACATCAGAAGCAGTGGAACAGATGGGTGAGTGGCGTACAGTCCGTATCGGTCGCACCGGTCCTGCACGACGAAGACGTCCTTCCAAGACTTGTCGCCCTCCGGCGCGTAGAACGCTGCGGCGTCCGCTCCCCACCTGTCGCTGAACAGGTTGCGCCACAGTTCATCGTCCGAGGTCAACGCGCTCCATTTCCTGCAAACTGAGCCAGCCAGGAGCAGCAGCATCGTCGCGGTTATTGGGTATGCGTAAGATCGCTACCGTTCTAGTATAGTATGCTATATCTGCAGGGACGTTTTCAGGCTTCAGCAGCATGTACAGAAGACAGGGGTGTGCAACCGATCCGATTTGACAATCTAAGGGCTTGGAACAAGTCTACAGAGATGCACAATCAAAACCTGAATTGCGAACGGAAAGCAGATACTAGGATTTGTTTTGGAGCCGTCTTAAATTAAGTTGGACATTAAGAATTCAGACCACGTGAATTACAGAGAAAACTGAAATTGCTTTCGGGAAATTGGGATGCGGCAATTTTGAGAAAGAAGGCGTCGAACCTTGGGGAGCAGAGGCGAGGGACTGATGATCCAGGAGGTGGAAGATCTTGAGGCACAGCTCTCTAGGCAACCCATCCATGTCTGAATTCTCCTCGAGGCTTTCCCGGTTACAGCGACGCGGCTTCGAATTCTCTCACTCACCAAGAAGCTCTGGCTGAGACTCGGAAGCCCTGTTTATCTTTCTACCGTGCGACTGCTCCTCGGCCTTCCAGATCCGGAGCTGAAGGTGAAGAGCTAGAGGAACGACCGGACGAGGGGTGGACGACGAGTAGAGAGGAGAGGAGGGGATGAGAACATGCGGGAAGGAGAAGCAAAGGTCGTTGCCCCCCGCCGGGCCGGTAGTTAGATGCAGCCAACGGCTTGCCGCTTGCGGTCCCTTTGGCCGTGGAGAACGTTCGCTTCTGACACGTCGGTCCTGAGACAGTCAAGCGGCGCATGGCCGGACGGTCAGAGAGGGGGTGCAGGTCCGTGCGTCGCAAGAGACGTGAGCGGCGGCGCTGGGTTGACACCTCGCACCACCTGGCATTGTCCCGTCTCACATGCGTCCCGGCCTCCCGGGCTTCCGCCTTCGCGGTACGAACCATTCCCGCGACGATTACACTGAACTCGCTCGGTCACGGCGTTTGGTTGGGCACCACCACTCGCCACGCCATGCTAGTGGCCGCCCCGGTGTTTGGATTACGTGTTGGTTGAGGCAGCCGCGGTACCTGTTCTTTGTCGTTTGCTGCCATTGCTTGTCTTCTAGCACATAATAACTGTGGCGTGGCGGTGGCGAGTCTGGCGAGGAATTCGTCCGTCATGTGGCGCGGCCTCCGTGGCGATGGCAGGTGAAGGCCGTGAACCAAGCATGGCGAGGCCGCCGACGCCCGCCGGCTGCAATGGCGAGGCCGTCGCGCCAAAACCCGACCCATGCCATCCCTCCACGGCTTCGAGGGACACTCGCCGCTGCCGCCTTCGCACGCGCTGGCGAGCGGCTGTCGTAGTGGCCCACTGCTCCGGCCGCGACCGCCCCGGCGCGATTCCAGGCGTGAGGCAGGCAAGGTCCGCGTGCGACGCGACCGGGATTTTCTGGTCACTTCACCCAACCCAACCCAAGGCGAGGTGAGCCCTTCACTCTCCTCTTCCTCTCCGTCACTGTTTCCCCCTCTCCAAGTGAAGCAGCAGGTCATGAGGTGAGCGTAGATCTCATAAGGATTCCTTACTGCCTGGTGCTTTCGAAGGTGATTGATACGAGTTTCTGATTCAAATATACCAATTCCACTTAATCAAGTTTCAGCCATCAATCAAAAAGGATTCGCTTGTTTTTTTTTAATGTGATTTACAGCCATTGCTTTGGTTCCGTTATGGTGATGATTAAGCATTTTGTTTCTGCTGTACTGTATAGGAATCAATGGAAGGGCGTGGCGGAGGACCTACAGAGGGAAGGAGGTGAACATTGGAGGCATGCATACATTCCCTGGATATGCATGGAAATATTTTGGTCCTTCAGATTCATTATACTTCCTGCTCTTCGATCATCTGATGCTCAGGAAACGAGTTCCTTATAGATTGTTCCTCTACCCTTGTATACTCAGGCACCTCTAGTTTAATGGTGGAACATATGCTTGGAGTTTGATTCTGATCCCATGATGCTGTAGATAAAGAAGTGTCAACACAAGTACTGCTACTGCATCTCCTGCCTTTTGTATGAGCAATTGTCACTTTGGAAATGAAAGCTGCTTTCATGGCCATTCATTACATGCTTATTTGTCATGATATTATGGCTCATTAATGTTTTTAGTCATGTAAACCTAATATGTTTTAAATTGTTTATGAGACCATTTTTTATGTCATGTGCAGATTTTTGGTGGAACAGTTCATTTTCCACTATCTAATAAATCTGAACTCGTTATTCTTTTTCTTCATGCATCTTATGCAATGTAGCTTGAACTCTGAATTTTTATCTGAACTCTGGAATAGGTAGATAGTCAGCTGTGTACCCCATTCATCCATGAGCACATTTATGATAATTAATGATGTACTATATATTGGAGTTTCAGTATTTCTAAAATGAATGCCATTAGTTTCTTAGTAGCTGCTCTTAGATGTATATGTGCCTATTGTACATAGCAGCTTGTGCAGTGGATTTACATACACTATGCAGACATAGCATCCGATATATAGTTAATGCTTCTGTCTTATTTCAGATTCCAGAGGGCTAATGGGCTTGCAACTACTGCTGACACATACTCTGCATGATAGGGCTTGCAACTACTGTTGACACATACTCTGCACGATAGATGATGATCAAGTCTTGTCATGCCAACGGTTAAATAATAGTATCTCAAGTTTCTCAATTAATTTCTTTTTTCTCCTCTGTTGTTTCCATAAGAGAAACTGATGGAGTGCATTGACATACCAATGCAGATCTTGAGAACTTTGACCCATCACTAAGCTTATGGCACGTCATTGCCCCATAAACATTTGACTAACACTAAGCAGATATGTGTGTCATATCTGTTTCACTACTACTGTGAGAATGTTGCAGTATTTCTTCTGTTCTACTACTTCTCAATGAGACTATTACTGTAATTATTAAGTCAGCATGTTTTGCTTTATTTTTGGTTTATTACTATACTTTGCATGTATGCTGGAGCTTGCTATGGCTAATGCAATTGGACATCAATTTTGACATTTCTTGTTGATCTCTCTCTCTCTCTCTCTCTTTCTGTGTTCTATTATATTATTAATTCGAATAATTGTTTTTCCTGTTCTCTCAACCAAGATACTAGGTTGTGAGTAGGCTGCTTTTTAGCTGCCCTTACATGCTTGTTTGTCCCAACCATCAATCTCAGGAACTCAAATTAGGACTATATGATTGTTTGCTGGCAACCACAACTTTGGAGTAACTGAGGAACTCAAATTAGATTAAGTTGTAAATTATTCAGCATATCAAGGTTTCTTTTTTTTCCCCAAGCCTTACTAACTCTGTTCCAAATTATAGTTTGTTTGACTATTTTTATATCAAGTTTGACCACTCGTCTTATTCGAAAATTTGTAAACACCAGCCCACAGTTAGGTGAGCAAGGTAAAGCCCAGTGACGGCAGCCACCCAAGCAACCGTCGCTGTCCATCCTTCTCCTGTTGTCCTTTCTCTCTGAGCAGCACCAGGACTCCTTGATGGTGAGGAATTAGAAGGAAGAATGGAATCGACTTAGGTCTGCGATTTTCCATGATGTGTTCATTTGTGATTTCCATGATGTATTCAATACAGGTTTCTCTCTTTTCCCTTATCTCTTATAAAATAGCCCGTGAATCTTTGTTATAAAAAAAATCTTTATTGACAGGGAAGTCTCTGCTTCCCGAACCAGGTCTTGCAAGGTTTGAATCTTGGTCTTGCTGGATTGTAATTTCAAACAGGGATTAAGAGAGTCTATACTGAAACATATCAATTTTCTTGGTTGAGAGAGGGGCACACACAATAAGACGACAATGGACAGGTCTGAGCGATTAGATGCTTGGATTATGGTCTGAGCCTCTTTGCAGAGGCATTGTAGTTTCAATCGATGCTTGTTCCATGTCTATTTGGCCCAATTGTATGCTTGTTGGTTCAACATGAGACTTTCAAGAAAATTCATGACGAACTTTGTAAACTTCTAAAAGTTTTCTTGTTCTAGTTCACGGGATTCAGTGAATTTGAGTGACTCAGCCAGTGTAAGTTGATTTCCATTCTTTAAACAAGCATCGATTTCTGAGTGTGCATGCATGCACTGTGTACCTACACATATGTTGTTGGGCTTGTCGCATGTATGAACTGATTTGCCTTCCTTTATTGCTCTTTTATAACTAATGCTGTCTAGAATTTTTCTTTCATATAGTACTCACTACTCAGAGATTACGGAGCAGATTAACCAGGATGTAAAGTGCACGCACCATGACATGCATTTCTTCTGTGCAAGTGCCAATAGCTGTCTCTTCCACGCTGGTAAGAAACAAGACCAAAACTTGAGTTATAAATCCAAGCTATTTTCCAGGGAGTAACCATTGTTTACCAGATTGTGAACATAACCCCTGCTGAAATTCGTGCAAATTTTCTTGTACTTGGGTCAGAATTGGAATGCCGGTGGTCTGGTTGGTTTTCAATTGTTAAAATGAATTTTCTTGTACTTGGGTCAGAAATGGAATGCTGGTGGTCTGGTTGGTTTTCAATTGTTAAAATGCAATCCCCAATGATCACACATACTATACAAAGTTAAATAGGTAACTGCAAGTGCAGACGCTTTTTAGCTGTTTATTTTACTAGATGTTAATATTTCATCTCCTCCAAAGCTCTACATAAAAAATTTCATTGATCTGAATTTTCATTGTGATACTCGATTTGGCACATTTCAACTAAAATTGTTTATGTTTCATAGCAGGCATGGAGGGAGGACTAGGGGGAGCACCCCTTAAGCTTGGTAAACCCTCTAATTCAAACAGAGTTCCATGTAATTCAAACAAAAATACTGACTCAAAGGCATCATCGGAGGCGTTGGGATCGGAGGCACAGGACATGGCACTGTGAACCATGAGTACGTGCTCACTCTCCTAGCGTAGCATTTCTTGCTATGCCCATTTCCTTCCCCTCTCATTGTGGTTTCCTTCCTGATCCATGCTCTAGACACCTAGATGACTTTGCATTTGGAGCTGAACTTTAGCCTATCATTGTCCTCCTACCTACTGTTGTCTAGGCGCATCACCCTCGCTGACAGTGTGCTCACTGGGAGTTAAAGCTGGACCCTTGCCAGAAGCCAAACTCAAGTCTTCTACTCCGAATATCCTCTCATCGGCAAGCCAGCAGTGGTGACAAATGATCCCAGGAAACATGACCTCAAGTGCAGGTACGTTTGTTTGATGTGAATCTACCATGGCTCATCCGCTAGCTACATATCTGTATTGTACATTCTATGATTAAGATGCTACTCAAGTACTCAACAGTCAACACAGATGTGTGTCTGCATGGATATTTTTTGAATTATTATCATGAATTACTGCTACCCAGTTGTTTGATGTTAATTAATCCAGTAGTTGTATCGTGTGGTGTGGTTAATCTATTCCCCTTATGTTGTCCTTTTTAGGTTGTTGAAAATTTGTCAGAGATTCAGACTGTTGATTGGCATGCCACTTCCATTTTCCATACGACTCCTAATGGACCTGATGTTGGTCAAGTAAAATTGCTGTTGAGACATGGTGGAATTAATTGGTTACAGTATTCGATGGTTTCTGGTGCCATCTTTTAGCAAAAAGAACTATATCTACATCATCAAGTAGAAAATGGAGGCGCAAGATCTGGAGTCTGGCAAACATAAGGAAAGAGTTGGAGATGTCCTGATAGACAGTGAGCGTGGAGATAATTCTAAAAACACCTTGGCTGATGTGTTCCCCAATCCTGTATGCAAAATGATGGACATAATTCAAGAGGTGACTTTAGTCAACAATGATGCTGGTAACTCTGTCCCAGTTTCACAAGATACAGACATGTTAATGGAAGACAGTGGCACCAAAGATAAAGAGACAAAGGTTGGTGATTTTCAAGGGCTTGGTCAAGAGGTGGAGGACTTAACCTTCACTCAAGTGTCAAGGTCAAAGAAGCAGAAGACTACCAGGCCTATGGTGATGGCCAAACCAAAGACAAGAGTAGCAGGCACTGGGACACCTATTCTTCTTAGAGCTGAAAGAAGGGCTGCTAGACTGGACAACCAAGTGGAAGAAGCTTCTGAAGACGAAGGACAAGCTACATATGGAGGATGCTTTGTTGAAGCTCCAGGAGACCCTTCAAGTTTGGTGATTGCGAATGCTGAGAGGTTGCCCTAGAGTTCAGTCTGTTCGCAGTAGAGAGGTGCTGAAGTTGGTTTTTCTTAGTCTGGTAGTGTTTTTCAGCTTCCTATGTGGGTTGTCTGGTGCGGTAGTCATCTTGAGGCTGTCTTTTGTTTTTCGTTTTCTAGTCTATTAGCCTCTGAAGCTCTCTGAGGGTTTTCGTTTCGGTTGTTATGTTATGTCTTGTAAGCTGGCAACCCCAGCAGATACTTGCTACCATGATGCTTTCAATATAAAGCAGGGCGTGAGCCTTTGATTTAAAAAAGATCTGGAGCCTGGGGACGGGAAATCTGGAGGCGCAAGATCTAGAACCGAGGATACACGGCCGTCGGGATTGTGGAGCCAATAGTGGCTGGTGGCTGCCGACTGTGACCTAGAGCTAGATTGGATATTTGAAGACGGGTTACACAGACTCCGCACCTGTAATGGCATGCGAGTTTTCAAACAATGAATTTTTCATTTTGTGACATTTGATACAGATATATGTAGCCTCAATAAATGAAAGTAGCAGTTTCAAAAATCACTTTATAATAGCACAACAAGTTATATGTTCTTCTGTTATATGCGACACATTTGCTAGATGTGGCAAAGAGTTTTATTCTTAGACACATCCAGCAACAATACGAATCCGAATTCAGAACCGCACAATAACTTATATGTTCTGTTGCACAATAACCTGTTAGTAGTAAGCAAATAAAAGCAAAAGCATGTAAAAACAGGTTTTCAGACTATAAACAAATAAGTAAAAAGGTAACAGGTTCGTCCCCTGCTGCACTCGTACTCACACCAGGTTTTCAGACTATAAACAAATAAGTAAAAAGGTAACAGGTTCGTCCCCTGCTGCACTCGTACTCACACCAGGTTTTCAGACTATAAACAAATAAGTAAAAAGATAACAGGTTCGTCCCCTGCACTCGTACTCACACTAGCGAATCTTCTTCTTGAGCTGCTCCCCAGAACTTCATCCAGATAGTCGCTGCTCCCCAGAACTGCATCCAGATAGCCGCTGCTCCCCAGAACTCCATCCAGATAGCCGCCATGATACCCGTCACTACGGCAGCGGAGGGCAAAGCAGCCAGGTTCCCCCAGCGCCCAAACCGCGTCGAGATTGTGACCACTAGAAGATCGGTGAGGATGACGGCGGCCACCTTGGCACAGAGAGATGAGAGGTTTAGGCGGTTCTTCATACCTGCCATGAGCGCGATTGGGAGCAGAACCATGGTCACCGTGAGCAGCAGTACTCCTGCGGTGCGGTGCTCCAGGCGGCGACCCGACCAAGCTCCGTGATGAGCCCAACGACGACAGCTGCGTCATAGCCCAGAAGCCCGAAGAGAGTGCAGGATCGGCAGTGGTGGTGGGGGCACGCGCACTGCTGCACTCTACGGATAACGGAGGCGAGTGCTCGTTGATGACGGTGGCTGCAGGAGGAGGAATGGCCAGCGGCTGATCGGCGAAGACGACGGTCGCGACGGTGGGAGGAGCATGGTCGGCGAAGACGACGGTCGCGACGGTGGAAGGAGCATGATCGGCGAAGACGACGGTGGGAGGAGGATCGGCGACTACGACGGTGGCGGGGGCATCGGCGAAGACGACGATCGCGACGGTGGGAGCAGCATGGTCGGCGAAGACGACGGTCGCGACGGTGGGAGGAGCATGATCGGCGAAGACGACGGTGGGACCCTGGAAGAGAGCTGCTGTTGTCGTCGAGAGGAGACGGGGCCGGTGGGAGGAGGAGGAGGAAGTGTTGTCGCTGGACAGGGCAAGAAGAACAGGCGGGGAAGTGTTGTCGCTGGACAGGGCAGGCCATTTGTATTTGCCAATACTAATAAATAGGATTATATGTGCGCTCTGCTTGTACTTTATCACGGTAAGGTTATTCCTTCTTCTCTTTCACTTTGCCCCCACTTTATTTGAGGCGGAAGCACTCGTCTTCACTTCCTCATATAGCGGAGCTAATGCTCCTAGTGATATGAATCTTATGGGTGATGATGATTTGTCGCGTGCTGTAGCGCCATTTCTCCCGCGAACTCTTCCCGAGGAGCGCCCCCTCACAATGGAGGAAGAAGAACGCCTGGCCCTGGTTTTGGATTTCCAAAAGCATATTGGCGCTCTTCTCCAGAGCCTCGATGCTACCTGGCTCTGGAGCCACCACTTCGGGAAGGAAAGCGCCGAAGATCTCGCGGCGTCGACCCTCCTCCATAAGGATGCTGACCTCAATGACCCAGACAAGCTTTGGGTTGTACATGAGGGCCTTCTGCTTCATAGACACAACTCTCGGTACTACTTTAGAGCAATTGACTGGGTAAGGGCAAAAAGAAGGGTTCGTAATGGGGAGTTGCCTATAACGTTCATCATCGATGATGATGGTGAAGGATAGTGAAACTATATCCTTATAAGAGCTCGGAACGAGGGCTGGATGAAGCCGGAGACGGCTGAGGTGAATAAAAAAGGCTTTCCCTGGACTCTACGCAGGACTTCTTTCTAAGCCTCACATAATTTGAATTTCTCTGACATTCCATGTTTCCGAAACGGATCCTATAAAATATTTCACTTTTTCTATGATCATCTCTATTTTAGGTATTCGGGGAATCCTCCTTAATAGACGAAATATTCTTATTATGTCAATGCCAATTGAATCAATGTTATTAGCTGTCAATTTGAACTTTTTGGTATTTTCCGTTTCTTTGGATGATATGATGGGTCAATCATTTGCTTCATTAGTTCCAACAGTGGCAGCTGCGGAATCTGCTATTGGATTAGCCATTTTCGTTATTACTTTTCGAGTTCGAGGGACTATTGCTGTCAAATTTATAAATTGCATTCAAGGTTAAACATAACTACAAGAGAGTTACCAAATACAAAGTTTTGTTCTCCTTTCGTTCTCTTCTTTCTTTTCTTTTGATTTTATCAATATTTGATAACTCTTTCTCACCATAACTGTACTCCTGTTGTTTTGTTTCATTAAGGCGGGGGCGTATGTGTCTTTCCTCTGCCTGATCTGCACCTTCTTCGCGATCCTTCTCTTACCTCTACCGGAAGGTGGCTGGAAGAAGCCGTGGGTGGAGTTGGCCCATGCCCATCTTGCCTCCCTTCATCATCCTCTGGTAAGTGAGGAGATGGGATCTCTTGGATGGGCGAGAGGGTGTTCCAATCGTCGTCGTCCATATGGACGCTGGTCTCTTCCTCCTGAAGACAGAGTTTCGGGTGAGCTAGCAAAGAAAGCAGCAGTGCCACCTAATACTCGTAGACTAAAGTACTTCTTTTTATATCTAGGAACAAGCGTCGGAGTCAATATCAAAGTAGCAGCGGAAGCTGTCCAGCCGAAAGACAGATCTGACAAAGCTGGTGAGGGGGGCAAGTGTTCTTCGGACTCATTCCAATTGAGTGCCAAGATGCGCCTGGAGCATAGCGCTGGGGTGCGAGAACGAGTAGGAAGTTCTGGTCCCACCCAGAAGAGTGCACTGATAGCCTATCTATCAATCTTCTCCAGACAATGACATAAGATAGGGAATCTTTCTGATTGGTCTAATTGAGAGGAAAGATAGGATGATATTAGTTGCAATCGGAGAGAGAGGAAAGTCTCTCGATGTCCCACAAGAAGAAATGGACTTACTTATAGACAAGTCTCCGAAAGTCACTGTCAAGGGAGGATGCTGAAAGCTACTCCTTTCGCAGGGCTCTCTCTCTCTATCAATTCCTTGCTGATTGATTAGAAAAGATATCTGGCAGTGAACTATTGTTTGGCAAACTCCTCTTTTTTGGTCCAGAGGATGGATGCGTCAACTTGATGTCACATATGCCATCCCAGGGCTTTCCGGCTAGGAAAATGGGAAGAACTATTTGATTTCGTTTCAGATCAGCTAGCGCTTACGCCTTTCTTAGTTGAATGGATTCTGGCGCAATGCTGATTATTACTCTTTCTTTTACTTTATCGTAGCCAGGCACGAAGTGTTAGGCGAATGCAAAGATTTTTAGTTATTATAAATAGCTCATAGGCAAGGTAGAGCTAGGTGTAGCCAAAGTAGCTTGGTATACTTGGAATAGCAGAGTTGGCACGTACTAACACAACAATTACCACCCCTAGAGGGTAAATCAAAATCATATAAAAGAAAGAAGAGGCAGCCCTTGGGGCACAAGGTGGGTCCCCTGCATGCAAGTCGTTACTTAACTTGACAAGCAGTGTTGAAAGTGTTGCTGTGTCAAATCGAGATTGTGTGGGTGTTTAGGTTTCTTATTCAACTATGTGGGTTTTAGGTTTTCCAGTTTCATTGAAGCAACTCCTTTCGCTTTCATCTGTTCAACTAAGGAGAGGAATCAAATCAACGAGAAATACTATACTCGAAATTGCGAGTTGCGAAGGCGAGCAAGGTATAGGCCTATTTCCACAAATTGATGAATCAGAATTCAATGAAGTAGTTGAATTGAAGTAAATGTGCCTACGAAAGAAGAGAAGGCTGATACAGATATGTGAACAGGAAGAAATCAAGCAGAAGCCTACTATTGTGCATTGGCAACGAACACCGTAAAAAAAGGATGGAAGTCTGGTCAAGAGAAGAGGTTCGGTCAAGGGTGAAGGAGTCGAATTAGAATACCGTTGAGATGACTAAGCACCCATTCCATCTCAGAGTTTTTTAAGAAAGCTCTAAGCCTAGTTGAAGCTTAAAGCAAAGATAGGATTGACATTTCTAAGCTAGAAAAGGCTTTTTTGAATGTAGGGCGAACCCCCTCCCCTAGTCATCGAGGAGGGGAGGTAGCTTATTGACCAACTATATAGGGTAGGCAGGCTGAGTTCCCTTTCGCTTGATGCAATGTAAATTCTAAATCAAGCAATTGATGGAAATCAAAAGAGGGAACGAAAGTAAATGAGAAATTACTTTTCACTCGGAATTCTTTATTCATTTGAAAACGAGACTCTCACTCGCCTTTTTCTTTTCTTATCCCCTAATCTACTACTTCAAAGCAGTGTTTCTGCAGTGTTCCTAAGACAGAAAGAACTCTGAGCTATGTCTGGTTTAGTGTCAACTAATCTTTAACCCTTTGATGGTAGAGGGGAGTAACTCGCTTTTAGCCCTCTACAACTGAAGTTCTCATGTACTTAAATAACAAGATTGAATAGGCCACAATGCCAGAGAAAAGGTAGGTTAATTGTTCTAGGATTGGTTGTCTCATTGACAAGTGATGGGAGTATCAGGGTTTCGATACCCATGGCAACGTGGAACAAGCGAAAGAAAGAGCCATGAAAGCCTAAACCTGAACTGCAGATCCTAGAAGAAAGGTAGCGTAGTCTTGTGGAAATATGCCCATAAGAATTCCAAGAACAATCAAATAAGTAGTGAATTCCCATAAGGAAGAGAAGACACCCTAAACTCTAAAGTACTAACTAAACTAGATAAAGTACTGACTAAACTAGATAGGCCCTAGCCTTCGCTAGGTTAGGGTTGCGATTGTGAGGGTCAGTCGAGGTTGGTAAAGTAACTAAGTTGCAAAGAAAACCTCAGATAGACTAGCTTAGGAAATGGTTCAGCTTTAGAATTACCAATGGATAAACTGATATGGGACTGAAACCGATTTCAATAGTTCTGAGGCATGGGAGAAGTGGATTCAATGGGGATGATGATGGCCCGAGATAAGAATGGGAAGTTGATCAAGAGTGATGGCCGTGTTGATGCCCTTGAGTTGCCATAGAAGAGTTCATTGCCCTTCTCCAAAGGTTGGTTCGATTCTTCCTCCTTGCTCGAGAATAGATGCCGAATAGGGAAGTAGACAGTAGGAAGAGAAAGGTATCTTCTCTTCACACTATATAGATTGACCAACACCTGCAGTGAATTGTTATATAAGCACTTACGAATGACTTGTTAAACGCAATAAAAAGAAGCAAAGAAAATAGAGACAGGTGATACTTTGTTTCAGCTTCCCTTGGGAAAGATCCTCTTCCGTCATGAACACATACTAATGACTGCGTTGATAGACTGAGTGGGTGGCTATTGCGATGGAAGGAAACACCTGTGGCTATAAGATGTATGTTTGTTTTTACCTGGAACAACTACTTTACTTGAGATCGCCGATCCGTCGATCAGTTAGTTCAGAATCAGATACTGTAATCTCTTATTCATGCGCATTAAGGAAATTGTAAAGATAGGGAGCTCCCTCCTATTTCTAAAAAAGTCTACCTCGCTAGGTAAAGATAAGTGCATATGACTAAGATCCTATTTTTGTACTCCCTTCGGGATATCTTACTCAACAGCTAGCAGGATATCCAAGCATTCCTTTTTATCTGGGATACAAAGATGTATGAGTGTCCATTTGATGCTTTGGGTGTTACCTTTCCTTTCCCTACCTCCATTCCGTATGGATTCTCCACCGTCCCCTACAAGCTAAAGTAAGGGAACAAACTATGCCAGCTCAAGTTAGAACTCACTTAGAAGGTCAGGAAAGAGCGAGTCAACAGGGAAACAGGACCTGCCAAAGCGCCCTCCCGAGATCGGACTCGAGGGAGGGTAAGACCGGAACGAGGTCTAGCCCGAGTGAAGGCCACCCGAACCCTCCAAGCCAGTAAGTTGAATAAAGAAAGAAGGCTCACACCATAATAATACATACCCTTTTTCCTCAATCGTCAAGGTCGTGGATTTGGATCGATTTCGGTTTTACGGGCTTCATACATTGTGAACAAAAGTACTCAGCATTGGAAAGCATCACGTTCTGGCCACACACAAAAGAAGTTGGTGGAAGGTATGAAATTTCTCGGCTGAAGGTCTGAAAGAAAGTAATTGCTAGTGCTCTCGGTTCCAGCAACGAGTCTTCTCTCTGAGAATTAAGGAAAACAAACTAACCTTGTCTGTCTATGACTTGTGGAGGGAAGTACTTAATACGCGTTTCAAGAACAACCCAGGGAAAGAAGACTGGTGAGATATGGAATGGAAAAGGTTGGAAAAAGGGGTACTAATAAAAGTGAAAGGCCAGGCTTATAGCTAAGAAATTGACTTAATAACACGACCGCTTACTCAGTTTGCCTTACTCGAAAGAAGCATGAGCGCCACCCGAGCCATCATTATTTGGATTTAGTAGAATCCAAGCCATCTTACTCTTAGTAGAGGTCAATTCAATGCTCTAATAAGCTTGCGAGAAAGCCTAAGTGAAGTTCATTCTCTTTTTTAGTTTGTCTCTTTTCCGTTTTTAAGCAAGTGACCATAGGGCAATGGAAAGATCTGATACGGTGTTATAGGCCTTGTAGGTCCTTCTAAGATAATAAAACGTAACCATGAGGGAGATTACGAATATTCCAAGCATATACATCTTAGGCCAGTAAGCTAAGGATAGATGAAATCCAGTAAGACAGCCAGAAGCAAACGAGTTCTCAAGTGGCGAGATAAAGCTTTGTATAGCTGCTGTCTTTTTCATATATACATATGTAGAAAGGGGTATAGCTGAGGAGTTTTGAATTCGAAGAGAAGGCATATTGAGAATAAGCAAGTAGTTTGATTTCTTACCTCACTACTGTTTCAAGTGCTTTTGTCTTCTAGCGAGTGTGAGTTCCCCCTAGGTAGGGCTATAGACTAAAAGATATCTGTCAATGATAGAGCAGTAGATTTCTTTCTTTTAAGAGTTCTCTTGCTTGTACTATAATTTAACATCTTCATTACTCGATGGATTCTCCCACTCCAGTGCATGCTACTTCTCTCCTTAAGCTTCTCTCTCCTTTTATCAACTTATGAAAAAACTGCCTATTGATCTTCTGTCGCTCGCTATGGATGGTTGCAGTTGCCAAAAGGCTACCTTTTCGCACAACACTTAAATGAGTCACTGACTGGTTTTTACGTACGTAATACTTAACCTTACAATCGGCATTGCCCTTCTTCTTGCAACAGAGGATTCGTTCTCTACGCCGAAAGGACTAAGAGCTCTTATTCCACAACCTTTAGCGCATAATGGAATTCCTCCTTCTATGCCTCCTCATCTGTCTCGCCTGCAAATCCTGCTAACAGCCTAGTCTATTAGGAAACAACTGATTCAATTGCTAAAACTGCTGTTCGAGAAGGGACTAACGACACTAATTTCTAGTGCTATAACAGAAACAACCCTTAACGCGCAAATCAAAGCCCTCACAACACTCTTTACCTGCAACTGCTCCCGCTTATGGTAGTAGATAAATAGGTGGTGGACATGTATCTGCAGCCTCTACTGCTGGTAGATTGACTGTTTTATATGGACTGAGGCTGCAACTGAGGGTAGTGCCTGAGAATGCTACTCTATTCCTGGAATTAGGCAAAACAACCCGGTGGGGTAAAGTCGTCAAGTGGACTATGGTTCACAATAATAGTGACTGACACGAGATGCGATGCCAAGTTAGAAGGTCAAAAGTAAGAATGTTGGAGGGGTGATGCAATGATCCTAGGTGTAGATTGGCTTATCCGCCTGGGGCCACTGAAGGTAGACTGGGGAAAGGGATCTTTAATGAAGGGGTACTTACACCATTAAAAACATACTCCATACCTAGTTGACATATTATTGCCTAGTGGGAATGATGGAATTCCCAGAAAGCGAACCCGTAAAGCCGAGTCCTTTGCTACCGGGCATTCACTGCTGGTCACTCCTAAATCTACCTAGTATGGACTGCTAAATCGATTCCTCTTGGCTTTACTACGATATCACCAGATTAGCAAGAAAATCTTTCCTCCGCAATCAAGCCAAAGAAAGCGCTTTTCCTAAGCTAAGAATGTGGTGCCTAAGAAGGAAATAGCCTTTATTCCTATCTATGACCAAGACTATGAAGAGTCAAAAGATTCAGATAAGCAGACATAATAAATAGAGTACCAGATATGTTAGATTCGGATCTGTCTATAGTGTGGTGTGGCGCTCTTCTCCAATTGAGTACCTCAGTAAGGTAGGCAAAGTCCTTTTCCCCACCGTCTTGTCTTCAATTAGCCTTTACCTCATTCTATGTGAATGACGCACACTGGAAGGTATTCATGCTGTCGGTGACCTTTGACGGGACGTGATCTAGCACCGCTGACATATTAGCAGTGCCCTCCGATGTATACAAGTTCTGAAAGAAATCCCGTGTCATAGCTTGCATCTTCTCACAATCCTCACTGACAGACCCGTCCCCCTAGGGGGCTATAAAAAGGGCTATAGGTCCACTAATACAAAAGCGATCAACATGCACGTTAGAGAAGTGCCTCTACTTATTTTTTTTCTAAAGGAATGGCTCGTTTCATCAATTCGCTCAAGCCAAGTGCCACTTCAGATTTCTTCTTTGATTCTGGAGCTTCTACCCATGTTACGGCCGACATCAATAACCTTTGAACTCCCTCTGTCTACACTGGAACGGAGAAAATCCATATGGACACAGGTTTGGAAATTCTCCACTCTGGTTCATCGCTTATTCAGACATCGGTTCAGACTCTCTCTTACCAACATTCTCCATGTATGTGCCCGGTATTACCAATAACTTGTTGAGCGTTGTTCAATCGGTCAAGGATAATGCAATGCTAAACCAGTGGAATTCACCTCTTCTTGTTGTTTGGTTAAAGATTGAGTGAAACAAGAGGTGCTTCTGCATGGCACTCTTTTAAATGGGCTTTACCGTCTTCCTTCAGAACACACTGCTTTGCTTGGCGAAATAACTCCTGCCTATATTTGGCATCTCATCTACTTAATTTAATGACATTCCATATCTCAGGAAGGAAAAAAAATGAATTTCATTTCAGTAAAGTCTTTTTTTCTGCTTTATCCTTCTCTCAATCAAAGAAAGGGAATGCAGATAGAGCCCTCTCTTCGATGCCATCTCATCCTTTCTTTCCCTAGCTTCCTTCTATGCTGAAAGAAGCTTCTTTGGAGAGCGTAGAAGTGGCTTTAACACAAGCCCCTGGCATTGACTAGAGGACTGGGTGGTGGATTAGCCTCAGAAGGTGGTTCGCCAGGGCTCAAACCGAACCGATTGGCCAATACCTTTTCGAATGATTCAGTCTTTTTGATTTTCACACTCTATCTAGACCCGGTAAGCCGTCTTGTACGGTAAGGGCTTTGTTCTTAGTAATTCCAAAAAATCCGCCCTTCTAGCTCATACCAGCATGGAATTTCCGTCAGGCAATTTGGATTCTGGGTATATGTGCTAGGCTAAACATCTGCGCCTGACACCCGCTGATGAGATTCTTTCTTTGTGTTTGGATGCATTCCCCTGATCTTCCCCCAAATCCCACACTAGCCTACAACCTTAGGTAAATCAGTTCCTCCTAGGACTATTAAGCACCCGTAGGGAGTGTATGGAACTTCAATCACAGCATAATGGGTGCAAGAATTGCCTTTCCTCGGCTCTACTAGTGAACTTAAGCCAACGAGCTTTTCTATCTGAGGGAGAGTGCTTTATTTTAGTAGTAGCAGCCGTCCATTTCATCACCCGAAATATCAAGTTCTGTTTGTTCAAAATCGTTACTATCATTTCTGCCTATTCTTATCGAGTGTGTTTTAGTCTATTATCATATAGAGTTCTTTTCTGGTTCTTATTCTATTTGTGGAGTGGAAGTCACACAAAGTAGTAAAGTCCTGGCTTGGAAGTCAAGTAATAGAAAGGCATAAAGCAAGGCTTTCTGGTAATCCTAGTGCAACGTTGACTACTCTCTCTCCCCCCTATTTTTTATATAGCTTTGCTAATCTTTGATGGTCATCATCTTGTAAAGGAAAAGAAAGTATCATGTATATGAGTTTTCAGAGGAGCAACATGATACTTTCTTTTCCGTAAGCAAAATGACTCTCTTTTAGGTAGGGGGACACTACGTCTTTCTTGCAGACCAAGGAACTTATCACCAGTGTTAGCAAAATAGGCCTTCAAGCCCGCGCCGGGAAGTGTATTACACAAACCAGTTTGAGATGTAACGCCAGTTGTCAAAAGGCTTATCTTTGCCAGTAAGGCGCTTTCTATTGTCTTTGCATCTCCTTCCTCGTCCCGAAAAAAGTCTTTCCTTGAGTCTGAATATGTAGGAGAATCCTTATAGTACTTCTAGGAAAAGGAGGAGGCTCTCCATTTCCCTAGCGAGGGTATTGGGAGAGCTAGTTCTTTAGTAAAGAGAGTTCCTTACTAATATAATAGCATCCGAGTGGAGCCCCTTTTCTTCGTCTTTTCCGAGGGATGCTCATAAGAGGAAGAAAGCAATAGCTGCTTTTTGCCCACGAGGGCTGTGGGGTGGGTGAGGTGAGACAGAAGTAGTAAATAATACTTATTCATTGGAGGCATCGGCGGCCCTATTATTTGAATCTGCTCGGTGTTAGAGAGCTAGTAATTCTTCTTTCCCAGAGCACGTAATTGGGAATTGAAAGAGAGGTATGGGTGAATGGAGGAGTGCGTTAATGTTGCGACTGATGAGCGAGTGCACTTTAGGAAGCTGTTGAGTGCCCGGTACGATAGCCACTTCAAAGATAGAGTGTGGTCAGATATTCAGTTGTACCATATTAATGCGCCGCAGAAGAAAACAGTGGGGATTGAATTCGCAAAGCATTTCAGATCTCACCTTGACCCGAAGCACGTCTCTATGGCTGAGATGTGGGTCCAATTTCAGAACCCCCCTCTCGAATCTCTATCTAACGAAGGTGTCTACATTGTTGCCCGGGCGGTGAGCGCAGATGGATTGTTGTGCTGTACAATATCCAACGACCGCTCGGTAAAGATATATGATGTCGTCAACTATGACATGATGGTGATGATAGGCCTCTCCTTTGTCATTCGGCCTTTTTTGACTCTTTTCACCATTCCTTTATAGGACCTGTTACTTATGAACACCTATTGACGACTTGGTGAAGCTTTTCAGACTCTTGCTATTACTTTACATCTTATCAATTGTTTGATCATTCTGAATTTCTTCCTCTGGGCCACCCTTAATGATCTTTTTGAACGAACAAAACAACAAATGGTATTTTCATAAGCTATGCTAATGTTCATCAAAAAGATCTCGCTACTGCTAGAAGATGTGAATTTGAGACAATTCCATTATAGTGCTTTAGAGTGGGGTGGGGTTACACATATAAAGTTTCCTTAGTGTTTCAACGCTGCCGAGAGGTTCAAGATCCATGACGCACTGGATACGCTGTTCAATTACTACTACATCTACTGTTACGCTATAATATTTCTATGGGCTTCTTCACAACACTAACAGTCATCAGCATTCTGGTTTTTATAGCGCTTTAGATGCTTCTGCCCGTAGTTGTAGCTGTAATGCTCTAATACCTAAGTAGCAAGCCTCTTCTTATAGCTCTTATTATTTATACACCATCTATGGTTCTATGTTGCATATGCGGGTTTGCTAAAACCATTTTTTTAGCAGGAAATAGCCAAATTCCATTCTTAATACAAGGCCACATGTCAAGGATAAGGGAATCTTATTTATGATACATGCCTGGAGCTATTGTGATACAACCCAGATTACTTTTCTTTATTTACTGATGAGTGTTCATCAATGGAGAGAGATCCTACTCAAACCCTACTCAGTACAGGTTTAGGGATGCAAACTTTTTCACACTCAAACACAGACCACGACTTCTTGAAAATGAGCTTAGGCAACTTCTCACCTAGTTGACTAGCCACATCTTTATCCGCTGGCTTCCCTCTCTCCATTCCTCCTTCGGCTTTGAAGTAGACATTGAAAGCGTATATGATACTTTCTAACTAGAATGACTCCAGCTAATCTTCTACTAATAGGTACTACAAAATAAAAGAGCGCACTTAGAAAAGAGAGTGTCATTTCAAAGAAAGGCAAGACGGATAGGAGAAAAAGAGAAGAGTGGGGTCTACCTATTGTGTAAGCATCAACAAATTACTTTGAAATCGGGAGAACCTATTTTGTGACTTGGTCGGCATCGTGCTCTATTTCACACAGTCTTCTCAAGTCACTAATGGCACAACAACAGGAACGAGTACACAATTGAATCAAAAAGGAATTCACAATAAGGTAGCAAGATCCTTGTCCGTGGCAAATCTATGTTGTTGGCTATTGTCTTTTTGAAAGTAGTTTCTCAATTGTTATTTTCTTCTTGCTTAGGCCCCACTTCTGAAACAAGTTCAAGTGATCTAGAAAAGTATAGAATGCTTAGGACAAACATTCCGAACTCACTGGAAGGGCAGTGATGTGATCCTGTGTCAAAGTAGAACAGTAGCGATAGTGAATTACTATTCTCATTAACAATAGGGCCTTTCTTCCGATCTTATCCAATTCGTTACATTTTCTGATTGTACTACTTCCTTCTAATCCAACAATTTGATAACCTACCGAATCCTAAAAGAATCCTTTCCTCCTGCGCTATCCAATGTCCGCTAACCGGATATTTACGCCTAGAGGGGGTTCGCAATAGTTGACCGACTATAAGCTTCCTCCGCGGGGAGGGCTCCTTCTTTTTGCAACTAAAACCTATCCGCTTCCTTGAGAAATTCAATACCTACTTCGGTACGATACATACGGCCTCGGCAAAGCAGAGAAGGAATAGCGATGTGATTCCTACTAGTACTAACAATTCAAACCTAGCCCCTTAGACTGTTCCTATCACCTGCCGGGGATAGCCAGTACGGTTGTAGTATTCCAATCCCTAGCTGTTCATATGCCGTAGTTCCTCGGCAAAGGTCATTGATTTCTTTTCTTTCATCAAAATCAAATGAAAGCAAAGAACCTAAGGAGATATGATTCCTACGCATTGGGAAGAAGTTGTTCACCAAAGCACATTAGGATTGTGATAATGTCATCTCCACTTTAATACTAATAAGAGGATTAGCGCATGGTACTATCCCCCAGTCCAGGGCAAAGGTACTTCCAACTGCTCCTGTCCGCCCCTTGATTTATCACCCCTTTGGTCTTTTATTGGTCATTGATTTATAGATGGGAAGATAAGTACCCTGGCTCGAGCTCAGATATCGATTTACCATTCCTTTATCGAAACGGGAAACAAGAAAAGTAATAGAAATCGTGTGCCAGCGGGAGATACGAAATTCACTGGTTTTTACTCTCAATCCACAGGTGGAGATACCTAGGGTGGGTTTTCATGGCCTATAGTCCCCTGCCGCCGAAGCACGAACTACTTGAAATCGCGGATCTATCCAATTAGATGCGACATTCCTTCAATGCAAACGTGGTATTTTTCTACCCTTTGATAGATAGCAAGCAGCTCCTATAACTTGATCGACAGGACCCAACCAACTAAACTATTGATTTTGGCAAAGCTAGACCTTTTGAGGAAAGCAGATGTAGATAACGAAAGGAAGCTATTAGTTTTTCTTGTACTCGACTCGACTTTTCTTTACTGACCGCTTTCGTAAGGAAAGAAGACAATAGGAAAACCAGGTGAGAAGTTTTAGAGCAACCGATGCCTACCATCCGGCGATATCCCTAGGTGGAGCTGGCTTACCACATTCCGATACCTCGGAACCTTCCCTTCGTCAATTTTGAATAACGAAAGTATCAACCGCTTGCTGGCATGCCAAAACACTTATTATGTTTATGTGAAGTGGATTCATCGGAAGAGAGAGGTAAAGCATTTTAATTCTTCGCTTTTGAGCAGTAAGTAGAGGTATAAGCACCGAGTTGCTGATAGAGAGTAGATAATGCCATAAATAGGGAAGTCGAGTTGTTGGCGCTGGTCAATCCCAAGCCAAGCTTGAATAGTGCCATGTTAATAAGAAGGGATGCCCCGTCCGAAGGCAAGTATTTAGGACAAGTATTTAGGAAAGGCTAGTATGTTTCTAGTCTTGGATTAGGTTAATCAACCCGGAACGATAGTGTAGGCGAGCCCGGATCCAGAGATTGATTATGAGATAAGGTAACTAAAAGAGGGAACAGGTAGGAAAGCAAGAGGTAGGAAAGCAAGGATTTTAAGAACAGGTAGGAAAGTAGGTTGCTTTGTCAAGGCTTAGTAGGATAGGTAATAGGAAAGGAGGTAGGTTAGGAAATAGGTTTCCCTAGTAGGAAAGAAAGCATGACTATGGGCTAATAAGAAGTAAAAGCACAAGACCACATAGAGAGAAAGTGAAGTGAAGATTTCTCGGAACGGAACAGAAGGGTTGAACCTGATCTTTTCTTTTTATAGGTAGAGGGAGAGCCTAATGCGCCAGTCCACGATTCCAAGAGTAAGACTAGTCCCCTATGCTACGGTATTTTCTCTTTGGCTGAATCCCCATTCCTTTCTCCTGTCTCTTGTACTTAACATCCGCCTATAAATTCTGATTGGTAGGTAAATTCTCTTGTTTCCACCGACCGAGCCGGGCCGAATGCCCAGTCAAAGATTTATCGATTAAACTCTCATCAACAGATTGATTTGCTACGATTCCTGGATCCCATTAGTCAGTAGCCCTAGCTAGCTAAGCGAGTAGTGAGTAGGTAATGTGGCGAAGGAAGCTTCACTGAAAGCGCTGCAGAGTAGAAGAGTTTTTTCGAAGAAGCAGACCGCAGCCCACTCTTTTTTATCATAGTTGACGAATAGAGTTTCCGTCCCAGCCCAATCTCCTTTCTTTTGACCAAGAGTTTTTCAAAGCCAAAGCTTGGGTAGCTAGAATATCATCTCAATGGTTTAACCCCTCTGCTCAAATCGTGAAAGCTCCTTCTTGTCAGAAGGTCAGGTAGTGTCTTCAAGGGTAGGCTCATGGTCTATGGCTGGCCTGTCGGGACTTTGATTCATGGTACAGTGCTTTGCTGACCTGACTAGCTATGTGCCAGTGCATCTGGTAAATGCCTAACTGTTGGTACTTTTTCTTTAAGGGAGGGCTCCGGTTTTTCACCTTGAAATCTGATATCATCTTTGCGGAGGAAATTGAAAGAATAAAGGAAAGAAAGGACTACTTGGAAAGCGACACAGACACAGGTACATCAGGAAAACCTTTAGAACTCACCGTTCAACTTGATCTTCGCAGGAAAAAGCTTCTTCTCTATTAAGACAAAATAGCAATAAATAGACCAGTCAGCCGAGTGAACAAAGCCAGCCACAACTTCTCTCTTCCTTCTAGCTCACGGGGAAGGAAGAAAATACTTTTCTTATTCCAAGCCAGCTACGGGACAAGTGAAACGGGCAGTTAGTTCAGTGAGGACAACAGTTCCAGCAAAGACAGTGGAATGCCTTGGTAAAGCTGTTCATTCTCAATGGGAAAGGATTTCTCTATTGCAACAGGGCTAGTTTCAACAAGGTGAGCAAAGCTAGATACTTAGGCTTGTCCAGTTGTTCCACCAACCCCTGCTCCCAACCCAGGTACATTCTTCTTGGCAGCTCAAGACCTTCGTTCCTTGCTCCCGTGGATCGATACTAGTTACTTACCTTTAATCTTAGCTTAGTGTCTTTTACCTAACCTACTCGCTCGCCGAGCTTTTTTGATCTTGGTTATTGGCTTTTTGACTCAAGTTAGAGCTTTTCTTTCCTACTCGTAGACATTGAGGCCGGGAATCTTGCCTTCCCGGTCGCCCTAATGGAAGACCTATTTAACCATAGGGCCTGTTCGAATTCTTTTAAAGCAGCGACTGGAACGTAAGTGGAACGAGCCATAGAGGCCTACCTATTCTTTTAGAGGTTGGGTCGCCTTGGCCTCTCTTCGTTTTCTAGTAAATTTGACTATTGGACTTTATTTTGAAATTCGAATTAGATGCTTAAATGTCTGTTTTTTTCATACATATTAGTATTAATCCGCGCTGCTCATAACGAGCGATCCTTCAATCTCCAGGCAAATGTGAGCAGGCTAGTTTGCTTTTAGCAAGCAAGGTCATATCAACCAAAGCAGTTCTTAGGATTCTTGGCATAAATTTCTTTTCGAGAAAGCAATCAAGCTGAATGAAAAGAAAACAGTCTGGTGACCAAGAAGTTGACTACTATTGAACTGTTGGTATGACCTCCACTACATACTGGTAGGACTATTCACTTAATGTCTGACTACCTAAGGAATAAGACTCGATATCTACCTACATCTAGAGTCGAGCGACTGTACTAAAATCCAATGATTACCTATCCCGTCGTCCCTCTCAACTTTCATTAAGTAAGGATATATCTCGGCTCTGTCTCGCCTTATTCTGCGCCTGCCTATAAATACTAAACTGCTTCACAATGCGGAAGAAGAATTAGGTGTTAATGAAAGCCTTGATTACTTATTTCTTTTTTTCCGGATAGACTCTCAGATTAGTTCCTTTCAAAGAACCACCTGATTGCCTACCTACCATCCTTCGTCGTTTGGTTGAAAGACATAGACCATCCTATACTTACTTACTTACCGTATCGACTTCAGTCTGAGAAAGTTCGTTTCTCGATCCGCATTGTCAAAAGCTGCATTCACATGTACTTCATTCCTCTCAGCAAATTGCATGGTGCTAACAAGCTTGTGAAACAAAGCCGCATTGCTATACCCATCCAAAACTATATATAGGAGGTTCTAGGTTTAGTTTAGCCCTTAGTTAGACCCTTCTCCATGACATCAAGCCACTCTCCATCCAAACCAACAAGAATAGATCGTTGACCCACAGCTACCACCTAGAAGTAGCTGATTATGTAGCGGCGCTTTGCTTGCTTTTCTGAATTGACTTCCAAACTATTAATGAAAAAAAGAATTCAATAGAATTGAAGTGAAAGAAATAAGTAGCGGCACTTTGCTTGCTTGGGCGGGCATCACTTTGCCTCTTTAACCATCCCTTTACTTACTTGGTTCCTGGTCCGCACAGACACATAGTTAGGGAGCTTTCAATCACCTATATTAGCTCTATTTTCATATAGCACCCAAAGGAATAACCAAACCATGTCTACCAAAGACCACCTACTCGCGAGGCCCACCGCCATTTGCGAGCAACAAAACACAGGCTAGCGACGACACCGAGTAATGATTTTTCCGTTACCCAATACCTCCAGCTCATCGAATTGTGTGATTATACTTTTACCATCGCTGGGCCGATAAGAATCGGTATCAATTATCAAACCCGCTCGTTGCGCCCGTTCGGTGTAGTGCTTGACAAGCTCGGATTTGCTTGCGGTCTGAATACCAAAAATAGGATCCACCCCGCCATTAGCCTGAATACCAATATGAGGATCAAAAATACCACTCTGCTTGGATGATTCAATAATGACCTTTCTCTATGTCAATTGAAAGACGGAATCCAGTACAGATCTAGGTGAAAGATTTGATCGAATAGATTAATTCCTCGCAAAGAAAGCTTATCTTAATAGCGTTTTTAAATTATCATAGGGGACAATAGATCTAGATCCGCGATACAGCTAAGAGTAAGCTATTTCTTTCTTCCCGGGAGTCCTCAACTAAATCCGCATTTCTTCCTTTTGTCTTTTTATACCGAGCTTTCACTTTCACTGGAAGAAAGGAGGAAGTATAGCAGTTTATCCTTCGATCATTCTCCTGCACTGCATGATGTCACAGTCACGCCGATGAACCGATCGCGTTTCTGCCCTCCCTTGCATGCATGTCATAGTCGAATGCTAAGCGAGCTCTCTGCATGCACGTACTAGTTGCAGTCCAATGCTGAGTTCCTATGTAAAGGTGAAGATTCTTCCCCAAGCTACAGACTAACAGGGTTCCTATGGAAAGGTGAAGATTCTTCCCAAAGGCAAGACTTAAGCTACAGACTAACATAAACTTTTGGATAATAGTGCTCCTCACAAAGAAGCATGGCAAAGAGGGTAAGCATGGCAAAGAAGGTCTGGTCTCTACTCCTTTGAACAATTGAACTAATGCAGGCAAAGCTCCTCATTGGATCTCGACGTACGGAAAAAGAAATCAAACCTTTATCCTTCTGTGTGTAATTCAATCCAAGCCAAGCCTAAATTCATTATATATAGTACATAGAACCAACACATATATTTTGATAAGCAATATGGCACTATTTTTATCCAACATCATACATATTATACTACACATAACTTAAGCACCAAAGGGCTGTCGCCCCAGGCCACAATGGGCCGCCTCTGCCGCACCAGCGCCATGAGCTTCCTCCCGTCTGGAGCCTATACCTATACCAAAACACAGTCTTCAAATTTTCCCAAAACAAAATGGGAAACCAAGGAAACCTACTCCGTGCTCCGGCGTCGTTAGGGGAAATAACCGCACCGCCAAGCAACCCACCCCCTTTCCCTTTTCCAAAAACTCTTGCAATACAAGGGTCGGATTGATTCAACTCACGTTTGTGCACTTGCAATACAAGCTAGGGCAGACCAGTGCCCAATGGTGAGACAGATCGACTATTGCGCACTGTAATTTCTTCCTTCCCACCATACTGTACACAAAATGGCTCCTCAGCTAAACACAACACGTACGTACTGGAGGTGGAAGGCCAGAAATTTCCTGCTGTTTTTAATTACTGCATCCAGGGGAGAACGCGTTCGTAGCGTGCTGATCGATGGTGCGCGTGCCAACCCGCGTTTAGTCATCGATCGTTCCAGTTTATCAGCTGTTCTATGTTGCACAGATGTCTGGCTGTATGCGCAGATGCGTGGGTAACTTCATATTATATATCACATATTCTACAATTTACACTTGAAGAGTTAAGGCATAGAAAAAAGACTGCATCTGGGCTACACACATTACCCCTAACTGAATTATTTGAACTGGACCCAAATTAGTCGAACCTGAGGATAACAGTTCTTAAATTTAGATAGCGATTTTGATTATCCGAAATTAGTTTGGGTAGTTTGGGTGATATTTTCTTATACCCGAATTACACAAACTACCACAAAATATGCTACGTATGTCTTTGCGTTTGTGATGTGTTGTCACTTGAACACTTAAACATATCACTTTACTTTTATTATTATATATGATTCTCATTGTTTCAACAATCCACCGTAATATATTATTCTTTATAAATTATTGTTGAAATTATATACAAACCACTGCTGAAGTTATGTATAAATTGCTCTTAAATTTTGTGTAGTTTGTTATTTCCTGTGAATTCAGGTATATAGGGTATACCTGAACCTGAACCTAAAATTATTTGTTATCTAAAATTACAGGCCTAATATCAAGTACCCTCTCCGTCCTAAAATAATTATCTATACCTAATAATAAAAAGGCAAAATTTCAGCTCTTTTTTCGTCCAGCCCATTCAATTTATAGCTAACTGTCGGCCCACTTACTGAGGCCGGCCACTTTCTCTTGCTCGACAGCTCACTCCAACTTTTCTCTCGTCCGGTCCATCCTCAGCACTGACGGTCCAATCCAACTCTTCTCTCGGCCCACTTCACCCGAAACAACCGGCCTGAGAAAAAAAAACCAAAAATAACTTACCATGAGAAGGATTTGAACCGAGGACTTCTTAGCATCCTAACACCGAAGACTAACCACCACACCATAGAAGTTCTTGTGACAACTTTATAAATTTTATTTTATTTATCGTTTCTAAAACCTTAATAAAAAGGTAAAAGTTCAGGCAAACTTTTCGTCAGGTGTAACGATCTCGATTTTCCTCGAAGAGAAAATCCACATATGCGAATTATAATACGATAGTCTCGAAGATCATCCCATCGTATTATCAAATTACAGTCAATAATCAACGTCATACACGAATTCAGAAATTAAAGAGTACATTATGAAGTCTAAATTATTTATTACATCGCCTCCTGGGCGGAATCATACGAGCACGCAGCAGAAGGAACAACGAAGGGAAGCGTAGATCTTCAGCATCTCCGACTTGAGCGCAGCACGAAACCCTACTCCTCCGGGTCGACATCCTCGAACTCGTCCTCCGGCTCGTCACCTGAATCCAAAATCTTTCAGTACGATTTGTACTGGCCACTGGCTCCCACCCTATGCTTTGTGTAATTCTTTGTGGAAGTGGTATGCAAGGGGTAGAGAAAAGAGCCTATATCTGGCTGTAGGTTTTCCTATGCAGGTCATTAAGTAATTAAATAGTAATAAGTTGTATATCAGGTTTTAACACATCTCTCACACATCCATCCCATCCACACACATCTCACCACACACTCTCACACTCTCTAGGCGACAAGGACAACTCCCTCTCGTCCTTGCCTCAGCGGCTCACAGCCGGATCCTACAAAACCCAGGGGGGAGAGAAGACAGGACTCATCTCACTACTCAAGGGAAGCGTAGGTCAATGGAATGTCCATAACCGGGGACACGACTATACGTATAGATCGATCAACTCTTTAGAGTGTGTACACTTGCACCCACAAGATCGCCATCATCGGCGTTGCGCAACGCCTAGGCCGATAACGGGCTATCTCACAATCCAGAATGATACCATCCTGCCACTCAGCCCTGGGGCTCCCCGGCGCACCGGCAAACTGAGACTGGGAGACGCAGCACCTGGCCACCGTGGTACTGCGCATCTAGGATGGTACGGGTCTCAACACCGGCACCACCCACCCTATCACCTAACAACCTGACAGTAATGGCATCGTCCAAACCGATAGACATCTGTACCCCGCCCATCAGGGACGAGTGGTGTGCACGAAGGTTCCCAAGGTTCTGATCCACTTGATATCAGGTCCTAGGTGGGATCAGACATGTCATCTTCTCCAGTTGGGGTCCTCCCCCGTGCCATCACAGCACCACTATCCCGGGGCTCGCCCCGGGATCTCCTCAAAACATATGTACCCGCCACAGGTACCTCACGTGGGGATGCCCAGGTCACACCCCCGGCAAGACTCGTCCTCCGGACTCGTCGTAGAACCTGTCCGATCGACTCGACCCTCACCACACACCCAAGACACACGCCAAGATCTCCCCAGTTGTTACCATAACATAGTGGCACACTGTGCCTAAACCACGCACAAGCAAGTCCTCCAATCATCAAGGTAAAAGCATGAATAGAGCATGTGACATGGTAATATAAGCGGTGTATATCCTATAAGCGGGTGTGCAGGGGAAAGGTTGCGACAAGGTATCGGCTTTGCAAACAATCTACCATGCATCCTATTCAGAGCATTTGCATAAAAATAAAGCACTAGCAATCTACTAGTAACATGATATGTCTAATAGGTGCTACGATGGTGGGTGGGACGTGGCACCTGTCCAATCATCGCCGGAGTCCTCTGTGTAGTCTGGGTCCCCCTCCTCAGCTGTCGGCTCCTCCAGGTCTAAATCGTAACAAGGTCCGCGACTTAGACAAAACTAGAGATAATCACGAAGAAGCAAATAGAGAACGAAAAGACCCGAATGCACTCAAACACAAGCCCGAGACCTAGGGTTTGTTTTTAGATGAATTTGGACACCAAGTTTGTATTTTTCCGAATTCATATGCACCCCTAGGAATTTTTCTAGTCCAAAATTCAATTCTGATAAAGAAAAAGGGGTGGAGAAGGGACATGGGCTGGCTGTTGCTAAAAGGCTCGGTTGGTCGGTTTGGGGCCTCCTGGCCTGTTGGGCCACGCCGGCTCTGAGGCCCAAGGGCACTTGGCCCTCTCACTGCTCTCTCTCTCTCCTTGGGCCGGCTGAACACCCAACCCACTTTTCCTTCTCTTCAAAACTCCCCTTAGGCTGGCCTTGCGCAAGAGCCCATTCCTCCTGGCCCGGTGGCAATGGGGACTGGCTCATGGCGGACGGAGTCCACCTATCCGCCTCCTTCTCTCCCCTTTGCTTCCCCGGTCCATGGTGGATGAGCACCGGTCTCCCCCTCCTGCCCTGTCTCTGGCGAAACACGCGCACGCGCTGCCTCCTCTGTTCCGACTCGGGCGCGGGCGCGCCGTGCGTGCGCACACTTGCGGTGCTCGTGGCTTGCTCTCCCCTCCGCCTCTGCTTGCTGGTCGGTGCGGACCGCGCCGTCGTGGATGACGAGGCGTCTCGCTCCGCTTTCCTCCTCCTCTGGCCGGGTAGGCTCACGTGGCTGGGCTCGCGTGGCGACGGCGGTGGCGGAGCAGCTCGACGACCTCCCCCTCGGCGAGTGAGGCGGTCGGAGTGTGGCGGTAGGGCTGCGGTTGTGCTGTGCTCGACGAGCTGTGGCGCACGCGGGTGAGAGTTGAGGCTTAGCGGAGCGCGCGCGTCGCGGCGAAGTGCGCCGCGGTACACCGCGTCGGCTCGGACGGCGACGGTGCTCGAGGCTAGGGCGGTGTGATCGCACACGACTTCTACCAGCGAGGCGGCTAGGTGTGCGCGGTGATGGCGAGGCTCAACGGCCCGTCCTCGGCATGCGAGGTGGCCGGAACAGCTGCGACATGGTTGTGCTTGCGGAGCTCGGCCGCGCCGGCGAGGCGAACGCGGTCGGCTCGGCTCGAGGCCTCCCGGTGGATGTGAGTGCTTGTTTGCGGGTGCTCTGTGGTCGGTGGAGGTCTCGGTGGAGGTGGTTGAAGCTCAGGGTGTGCAAGGTACGGGGTGAACGTGGCCTCGCCTAAGGCAGAGTCCGGCCATGGCAGGCGCGCGATGCGACGGTGGAACTCCGCTACGCACTTACTGTAGGTGGCGGTGAAGGCGGATAGCGGTGCAGGGCGAGGCGGGGCTATGATGAGTCGGTGCAGTGCCGTGCAGAACCGCTACGCCGGCGTGATCGACGGCGCGGCCTTCGTTTGGGCGATTCAGGCGCCGCGGGCTGTGCTCTCCGGTTTTGCGTCCTCCTTCTCCCTCCTCCCTGCTTCTCCTTCTTGCGGTTTGGCGAGGCCATGGGTGTCGCAGCTGTGGCTGGGAAGAGGCGCGGTGCGAGGGCTCCGCCCTTCTTATAGGGTCGGCTCGGCCATGGCGGCAGCGGATGGTAGGAGATCGGGAGGGGGCACGTGTAGGGCAGAGGAGCGGCCTCGGCTAGGGTTTTTCGGGAGCGGGGGTGAGCTCGGACGGCGTGGTGCTCCCAAATTTCGAACGCCGCCGGTCAAAAGTGCTTCAGCGGCGTCACGGTGGTGACGAGGGCATCGTCACCATGCCAGGCTTGGCTTGGCAGCGAGCGGCAACGGGCAGTTGTGGGGGAGGCGTAGCTGCGGCTGCCCCTGGCGCCTGGGCCAGAACTTTGGCGTGGGGCGCCGCTGGGAGCGGGCCTGCGTGCTGCGCTTCTCTGCTTTCCGCGGAGGGGAAAAGAAGAGAAGGGGCGTCGAGGTTGGGGGTGATGGGTGGGCCCCGTTGGTCCCACCTGTCAGCCAGCTAGTGGGGGCAGGGCGTCGGTGGATGCTGGGCCTGCGCGCTGTAGGTCTAGATATGGCTAGAGGGGGGTGAATAGCCTATTAAAAAATTCTACAACAACACTAAGCAAACTTGTTAGAATAAAACACGACGAAAAGCAAGTTTGCACTAGCACTACAAGGGTCGGCAAGCCACCTACCACAATACTAGTCACTAGCTAGATAACCTATGTCACACACAAGAGCTAGAGAACTAAAGCTACTTAGGCTAAGCTACACAAGATTAAGCTAGAGTCTCTACTTTGCAAGAATGTAAGAATGTAAATGCAAAGCTTGAGTTAGGAAGGTTATAACGCCGAGAAGAGTAGCAAAGAGATAACCAATCAATCACAAGATGAATCCTCGGAAGAGAGACAATGAGACACAATATTTTTTACCGAGGTTCACTTGTTTGCCAACAAGCTACTCCTCGTTGTAGCGATTCACCTACTTGGAGGTTCACGCGCTAATTGGCATCACTTTCCAAACCCGTCACCGGGTGCCACAAAACTAACACAAGATAGGGATCCACAAGCTACGAGCAATCCACTAGAGATACCTTTTGCGAACTCCCGCGGGGAAGGTTCAAGAACCCCTCAAAATCTACCGATCGGAGCCGGAGACAATTACCTTCCTCCGCTCAACGATCCTCGTCACTCCAAGCCGTCTAGGAGGTGGCAACCTCCAAGAATAACAAGAGCTTCCACGAAGACGACGATCACCAAGTGCCACTAGAATCCAATCAATGAGCAATGTACTTGGATTCACTCAATCTTTCATGAATATGTCAATTATGTCAAGAGGATGAGTGTGTGGAGCAATCTCAAGCAAGAACAAGTGTATGAGTGAAGTATGAGTGCAAGAGATTGCCCCAAGGACCGGCCATACCACCTTATATAGCCCACACTCAAACACTAGCCGTTTTGCCCCCAAAACAGGTTCTCTGCGCCACCTCCGGACGCAGTTTTCACAGGGGGTCCGGACCATCGCGCATGCGTCCGAACCCTCTGCCACAGAGAAACCTCCACCGAGAACACGTCCAGACGCAGAGCTCCGAACACTACTTTCACTGAGTCCGGACCAACGCGCACGCGTCCGGATCCTCCTCTTTTTTTAAACGAATTATTCGCGCCTTCGCCATAGCTCACCACGTGTCTCTGGACGCACCTGTTCACAGGGTCCGGAGCCACTGTTCATCGGGTCCGGAAATATTTTCCCGAGACCCGAGCGCACCCGAGAGCTCCCTCAGCTCCTCTGCACCTCCGGACGCATGTCCGGTTCCTCTATCCGAACCATCACCTACGTCCGGTTCTTTCACACAGAACCAACAGAGAGCGCAGAGACTCCGGACGCGCATCCGGATCCTACGTCCGGACCGCAAACAGCGTCCGGATCACTGCTCACAACACTGCCAAGCTAGGGTATGCCTCCGGACCCATCTCCGATGGTCCGGACCGACCACACACCTTGCGTCCGGACCTCCAAACTTGGTCCAAACAGCCTCCAACTTTCTTCCAAGCTTCCAAGGAGCTAACACTAAGTGATCTCAACACTTGTGCACGTGTGTTAGCTTTTAGTTCACATTTATCTTGGAATTAGTTGGTTGTTTCACCTGGTTCAATTGATTTTAAATGCAATGCAAAGAACCTAGTGGCACATGATAACCGTAATCAAACACGTGAGCTCCCTCCTTGATAGTACGGCTATCTATCCTAAATGTGATCACACCCTCTATGGTGTCTTGATCACCAAACCAAAAATGGTTCCTATTATCACCTTTGCCTTCACACCATTTTCCTTTGCACCATCATGCTAGAGCCTTGCCATCATCACATTGATCCATTAGCTCCATCACATGGTATGTACCAACCTATCTCATAATTCACACATAGAAATCAAGGTTAGTACTTAGGTAGTTTCATCAATTACTCAAAACCAAACACATGAGGGACTCTCAATCTCCCCCTTTTTGGTAATTGATGACAACCTTTACCAAAAAGATATGAAATATAATCATTTTGAACTTGAGTTTCTTGTCCAAGCATTTTAATCAAAGATTTAAGATTTGGACAAGTTACACAAATTCGGTTTTGGTAGTTATTAGCTCCCCCTACATATGTGCTTCTAGAGTTTGGTTCAAGTTTAGCACATATGCATGGATAGACAATGTGGGAGAGTAAATATCTACCAAATGATGCTAAGGTTTAAGAGTAGACCTTTGAAGCGTGATACCATCGGAGTGCGGAAATTTGAATCACCCTTAGCACCATGATTAGCTACACACCACTTGAAAATATAATCACTTGAAAATACATGGGTTAGAGCTAATCAACCTATGCATGCTAGTTGATCAATCAACAATCATTTTGGATCACTAGCAAACACCATACAAGCAAGAATATTTGAATTTAAGTACTTGTGCAACAATACATATGAGGATGCAAGCATTCAAATGCAACAACTTGTTCATGAGCTTGCTCCCCCAACTTGTGTGTTCTATTTTCAAAAAGATTTTTCATTTTCTTCCCTTTATCTTTCAATTTCTCTCCCCCTTACACATATTTTATATATTTTTACAATTTCTCCCCCTTTGTCATCCAATTGACACAAAAAGGTGGGACCGATTATAGATATCCAAGTTTTACTCCCCCTTAGTGTGAGATAGGGTGAAAGATTGGTTTCAACTTTGGTTTGAACTAAGCTACTTGCCCAAGATATTTAATTCGGTTTAAACCATAGACAAGTTTGTTCACACATGCTAAGATGGTTATCTTGCCTATGTTGAATTAAACATTTAAGCTCATAGACATAGATCAAACACTAGGATTGCAAGCCCATCAACATGTCATATGCTACCACTAGATCATATCAAGTCATAGAAGCAATAGTGGCACCATATAAGCATCAAAAACATTTTGGTTTTCATGAATGAGCCTAGAAGCATGAGTGATGTCTATATGCTCTACACAAGTCGTAGCAAGGTATGCATGAATGCTTTCAATCAACTTGTACCTTGCTTTGTTGGAGTAGAGGCATGTCATATAAGTGGGGGTGCATCAACTCATGTTGGAGAAATCAAGTATGTTCAACTCATTCCTTAGCTTGCAAAACCTCTTTTCATCTAGTGGCTTGGTGAATATATCGGCCAATTGATCTTCGGTGCCCACACTTTATATTGAAATGTCCCCTTTAAATTGATGATCTCTAATGAAATGGTGGCGAACATCAATATGCTTTGTTCTTGAGTGTTGAACCGGGTTGTTGGTTAGCTTGATTGCACTTTCATTATCACATAGCAATGGCACTTTCTTAAATTTGACTCCAAAATCATTCAAAGTAGCTTTTATCCAAAGTATTTGTGCACAACAACTCCCCGCACTAATGTACTCGACTTCGGCGGTAGAGAGTGCCACACTATTTTTCTTCTTTGATGACCATGAGACAAGTGATCTTTCAAGTAATTGACAAGTGCCCGATGTGCTTTTCCTTTCTATCTTGCAACCTGCATAATCCGAGTCGGAGTATCCAAGTAACTCAAAGTTTGATCCTTTAGGATACCACAACCCAACATTTGGTGTATGCTTCAAGTATCTCAATATCCTTTTTGTGGCTTTCAAATGACTCTCTCTTGGAGATGCTTGAAATCTTGCACATATGCATACACTAAACATGACATCCGGTCTTGATGCGGTCACATAGAGTAGACTACCGATCATTGATCTATATAGCTTTTGATCTACCATGTTGCCACTAGCATCACTATCAAAGTTACCATTTGTACCCATTGGTGTGCTAATTGACTTTGCTTCATCTAGATTGAACTTCTTGAGCATGTCCTTGATATACTTGCCTTGACTTACAAATGTGTCATTCTTCATTTGCTTGACTTGAAGACCAAGGAAGTAACTAAGTTCACCAAGCATAGGAATCTCAAACTCTTTTGTCATCATATTTCCAAACTCTTCACAAAATTCTTGATTGGTTGATCCAAAGATAATGTCATCCACATAGATTTGCAACATAAACAAGTCCTTGCCAATCTTCTTGGTGAAGAGGGTAGTGTCAACCTTGCCCATAATGAATCCCTTAGAGAGGAGAAAGTCTCTCAACCTCTCATACCATGCTCTAGGTACTTGCTTTAAACCATATAATGCCTTTCTAAGCTTGTACACATGGTTGGGTTTCTTTTCATCTTCAAAACCGAGTGGTTGTTCAACATATACCAATTCATTGATGTACCCATTGAGAAATGCACTCTTCACATCCATTTGATAGAGCTTGATGTTGTGAGAACAAGCATAAGCCAATAGAATCCTTATTGCTTCTAGCCTTGCCACTGGTGCATATGTTTCTCCAAAGTCAAGACCCTCTACTTGAGTGTATCCTTGTGCAACTAGTCTTGCATTGTTCCTCACCACTATGCCATCTTGATCTTGTTTGTTGCGAAAGACCCATCTTGTGCCAATAACATTGTGATTCTTTGGTCTCTCAACTAGCTCCCAAACTTGATTTCTAGCAAAGTTGTTGAGCTCTTCATGCATAGCATTCACCCAATCAATATCTTGCAAAGCTTCTTCAATCTTAGTTGGCTCAATAGATAACACAAAGGAGTAGTGTTCACAAAATGAAGCCAATCATGATCTTGTTTGCACACCTCTTGTGATATCTCCAATAATATGATCCAAAGGATGATCCCTTGCAATGGATGTAGGTTGGAGAGTTGGAAGTTGATTGCTTGTACTAGGTTGGTCATTGGATTGAGATGATGAACTAGCCTCTTGTTGATCTTGAGTTGGAGAGGATGAACTAGCTTGATTGTCATTGGATTTCTCATTGGATGGAGCATGCACTTGATAGTCATTGTCTTGCTCTTCATCTTCTTGCCTCGGCCTAATGTCCCCAATATCCATATTCTTCATTGCATTTGCCAATTGTTCTCCTCTCACATCATCATGATTGTCATTTTCATCTTGAGAGCCTTGGGTTTCATCAAACTCCACATCATGTACCTCCTCAACTATGCCATGAGTAAGATTTCATACTCTATATGCTTTGCTTGTAGTTGAGTAACCAAGTAGGAAGCCTTCTGTTGACACAAAAAGCGTCAGATCTGTGAACACCTCGGGCTATTACCCAAAGCTCGATGTCGAGGGCGTGCCAGTCGATTTGACCAATCAATCGACAAGGATGATAACTATGACAAACTGAACGAGACGACAGCGATGCGCCCGGACGTCAACGCTCAGATTGATCACGAATAACTAGAGCAGAGCTAGACGAGGCAAACAGCGATGCGCCCGGATTGCCAAAGCCTAGAGGTACTCCCACGCGGAACTAGCAAGGATTTTGACGGAGATCAAGGTGATGCAGCCCGTCGAAAGCTTGAAGAACTCATTGATAACTATAACTAATGCATAAGAAGGTAAATTGCGATAAAAGTAGGATAAAAAGTAGAATTGATTTGATTTTGAATTGGATTGTATTTTATTCCATAGCCCTTAGGCACATATTTATACCCCCGCATGGAGAGTTGTACAATGACACGACGCACATCCTTCCTAAAACAAACTCCTACTTTAAAGGAAACTGACTCGCGCAGGAGCCAGATAACAATATTTATTCCCTAAACAAACACACCTATTTTAAAGGAAAATAAACGACTCACGCAAGAGTCGGACTCAAACTACTATAATAATACTGGTATAAAACACCAGTTTCCTTATACTTCTTCTTGATGGAAACTTTCCATCGGCAGATCCCTTTAATCCGCACCTTCCTTCTTTGGACCATCGGTAACCTTCAGCTTCCACCAAGCGCTAAGTTACGCTCATCGGCATCGGCAACACTTTCCCGATTGGCAGCATCCCTTCGTTGGCAATCAGCAATGAACCCTCATCGGTAACCGACAACTATCTTCCATCGGCAATCGGAAACGAGCCTTCGTCGGCAATCGGCAAGGACTCTTCATCGGCAATCGGCAATGGCAGCTCATCGGCAATCGGCAAGACCACCAATTAACCTTTGTCGACAAAGATCACCCGGCCTCTATCGGCAACACACTTGGCCTTTTACAGCATCCTTCCATCGGCAATATTGGCTCATACTTTACCGATGCCGATGGAGAACGGTCATTGACCAGTCAAGCTTTAACCCATTTGACACGTGTCGAAAAACGGTGTCAACACATGCCCCCCAGTTTCGGAGCGTATAACTTTACGTGCCGAAATTCTCTCCACTGTAGCCGTTGCTGTAGCCGTTGCCCCCGAGATAGGCGTACGGTTTCCTCGATCCCCACGTGTGGAACTGCGATTTAATAATCAAATCCCTCGATTGTAGCACGAACAGTTACAGACCACCTCGATCACCGCGCGTATCTACCGCGGGCGCCTCCACATTTCTGCACAATGTGAAACAGAACCCCAAAATACCCCTGAACAGTTTTATAAAAGTTACTGGGGTCCATACCGTCCTTTTTACCCGAGCTCATTTTACTTTCACCTTCCTGCCTTCTTCAACCTCCGGCTGCCCTGAAGAACACAGGCTCGAGCAACAATACTCCTTCGCAATCCAAGGACGAACTACAAGTACCCCCTTGACTCCAATGGTGATCCAGGTCGACATCCCAAAGGTAAGACTTATCCTTCTTCCCAGTCCAGCCTCCTGCCAATTTTTGCACGAATCTGGATCCGTCTCCGCTCCTTTCTGACCGCTCTTCGTCTTCTCCTTTGAATCTTAGGAACTGTACAACAAGGTAGTGATTCCGCTTACCGGTTCCACTTTCAGTTGCTTAGGCCCCATGGGGAACCCAGATCCCAGTTTCTTGATCAATGCAGAGACCAACCGAATCCCATTCAGATCGGAATGTTTTAGCTTAGGTTTGTGGAAGGATGCCTTCCGCTCATGGCCCAAGCCCACTAAGGGATGGAAAAATTGGTACCTCAGAGTTGCTAGGGCACAGCAGATTTATTGGCAAGAACGCAACTTGGACCAGTGCATCCGGCTCTCTATTGCCGATATAGAGAGAAACGAGAACATGCTGATAGCAGCTTCCTATTTCTGGTCGGACACCATGAACGCTTTCCTGTTCCGACATGGAACAGCCACTCCAACTCTTGCCGATGTCTACATGCTGACCGGCTTAGACATCTCTTCCGCCGATACTTTTTCCCTATTCAATAGGAAGGCCGAACACAGAGTAAACACTCGGAATATCGGCGGTTGGACGGGCTATATTCAAGAGTACCAGAAAACAGGATCGGTAAACCAAAGGGAGCACGCCACCTTCCTGAATATGTGGTTGGACAAGTTTATCTTCTGCGGCAGGGCAGTCGGACCAACTACCATGTATCTCCCGGCAGCCGAGCTGCTTGCCGATGGGACAAGACTCCCCCTGGGCAGATATCTCCTAGGATCGGTGTATCGCCTCCTCCATCAAGTATCCCAGAAATTACTGCTAGGTGAACACATCGGCAATCTTGGAGGCCCCTGGTGGTTCATCAACATGTGGTTGAACACACATATGCAGAAAGTACTTCAACTAGACTTGTTCGCCCAACGCTTCCCGAGAGACATACCAGAAGACCACCAGTGTGGGGAGGATGAATCGGCAACTCGCCATCCACTCAACTTTGGAGAGGCCATTATTGTGCTGCCAGGGACCGATGTCGATGCGGAACAATTCGGTCTCTTCTTTCAGAAGTTTTACAATGGAATTCCTGCCACAGAACGGCTCTGGTGGCCATATGCCGATGTAGATAACCAGTTCCCGTTATTATTTAATCTTACCGATGGGAATATACCTGAAAACCAGATAATGATGAAGGCCAGCATCACTCCTCGGGCTATCCCAGTGAACATATTTGGATCGGGAAAGAACGCCCCTCCATCATTTGAGTTTTACTACCCATCGGTAGCGGCAAGACAACTGGCGTTCGGTCAACTGCCGATCAAGCTCTGTTACTCCAAGGTAGTGCAGCCCAGGCAGACATTTTCCAGTGCTCTGGATTGGAACAAGGTTGTCAACCTTCCTGCCAATGACGATGTATCGGATCTTGACTTATCCTCCTGGTCACCAACCTCCTTTATCACAAACGAGTATAAGTCTTGGTGGCAAGAATGGAGGTGCCAACTGTTCGCCAAATCGTCGCACTACTATCGGCATATGATCGATGCCGATCATATCATCCCCGACGACGCAGTAAGCCCTCATTCCGATGTATTTCTTACTTTTATCTTTGCCATCGGTATTTAACCTTCTTGCGTTTGACAGGTTGATGACCCGATTCCTCCGATGAGCAAGAGCGGCAAGCCCATCAAACTTCAAATAATGAGTCCCGTATCACTCATCGGCCATAAGGCTCCCTCGTTAGCTGCCTTCATCCCACGACAGGTACCCACACCGACACCTGCAAAAGCCAAGGCTACATCGGCCGCTGCTGCTACCCTGACGCGGGTGTTTGCAGTAAACTCACCTTCACTCATACTGATTATATACTGTTTAATCGGCAACATTTACTTCGTGTAATTTGCCTTGAATATTTTCAGGCTATGAGGTCATCGGCAACTGCCCCAAGTAGACAAGCACCTCCAAGTTCGGCTACCGATGCCCCCTAGTCGTCGAAACGGGCTGGATCTTCTTCCGCTGCCGTGCCAAGGAAGAGGAGGCGTTTGAGGCTGGCCAGCCCATCTTCGTCATCGGCACAAGTCGCACCACCAACTGTCGGCGCGTCATCGGCAGAAACTCCAACAGGTCCCATCTCAGACCAGCCGATGGACGACGTTCTTGGTCGGGAAGCAGTCCCATCCGCTGCAGAAGCGGAAGTGATATCGGCATCGGCACCGTTAGCCGAAGCCCTCAACGAAGAAACACCTTCAACGGTAGTGGGAGTAGCATCGGCATCGGCACCATCAACCAAAGTCCCCGATGAAGAAACACCTATCATGGAGGCGGAGGCGGCATCGGCATCGGCGACATCAGCCGATATCCCTGATGAGGCGACTGCACCCTCGGCAGCAGCTGAAGCAACATCAGCATCGGTGCCGTCAATCGAGGTTGCTGACGAGACAGCTTCGCCCGTCGTAGCGGCAAATGTGACATCGGCATCGGTACCATCCGAAGGTTCCGATGGAAGAGCGACATCACCACCACAACCAAGTATCATGCCAGAAGCAATGCCAGTGACAACACTACCAACAGCGTCGATTGCTCCTTTGGCAGCTCATTCATCGGCAACCGCTGCCGATGTCCAAGATGAGGCTGGGCTATCTAGCATGTCAAGTCCTGGGCAAGAAATCCGCTTCAAGATGGTAAGTTAATCACCTGAAAATTCTAGTATAATCCTTCGATCGACATATTATAACCCTTCTGTTTTTAGGCCCAAGATTCCCCAGATAGTCTTTTCTCTTTCAACCTCAACCCGCAGGACGAAGATAGGCACCAAGACCCCCTCCAAGCAGACAGTTTATTTTCCTTCTCGGTGGACATACCCGATGACGAGGAGGAAGAGAGCTCTGTCCCAGCTCTATCGGCAGAGATCAAGACCAAACTTGAGGCACTGCTTTCCTTGCTGCTACAGGACACATCCCAGCTTATTCAAGACTCATCGGCGGCAAGGATTGCTTTCAAAGACATCCAAAGTCATCTCCCTGCCGACGCAGCAGAAATCCTTCTCCAGGCAGCCTCTATCGACGTCAAACAGATCCAGTACCAGAGGCTCGCACGTCGTATCGCCGATAGGGCCGCTCAAGCCAAGAGCGAAGACGAGAAGCTCAAATACAAACGTATTGCCGATGAGAAGCACAAAGGCATCGGTCAAACAAAAGTTTCCATCGGCAAACTTGATCAAGAAATTTCCCGACTGTCGGCAAGGAAAGAGGAGCTACTGGCTGAGCTATAGAAGGTTGAGGGGATTTGACCGCAGCTAACCAGCAGAAAACTCAACTGTCCGACTCCATCAAGGTTCTGCAGCAAGAAAGGGACCAGAACGCACGACAGGCCATACTGTGGAAGAAGAAGATCAAGCCGGTCGAGGGTTCTGCCGATGCCGACGCCAAGGAGATGGACGACATAGAGCAAATCCGCCTGCGTGCGATATCAGTCATCCACTCTTTGCTATAATGTCTGTTGTATCGGCAAAATTGTAACCTGATACTTGATTTTGACTTGTAATATAATGTTTACATGTTTTTACCGATGTATTATAGTCCCTTTTCATCGACATCCGAACGGGCACGTCATGTGTCAACTCCTTCGAGAGTTTCTGGAATGTATGCTTTGCTGGAGGCAGACTATCTTACCCGACAGAAACTTGATTAGGAAAACACTCCAGGCCTAGAATTCAATCCTGATCGGTAAAATCAATCTCCACGCTAGAGTGCCATCGGCAAATTTGTTCACCCGGTCATCGACAATCATCACCGATACCATAATTCATCAAATCGGCTAAAATCTTGAGTAATCCCAACTTTTAACAGACCCTAATACTTAGCCCGATTGCAATAATAATTGGCAACGAAGCTCCATGCTCCCATCGGATCAGAATTAGAACAATGTCGATAGACCCACCAAAGAGTACCGAGGAGTAACTCCCAGAACGCGTGCACCGCACGCTTAGTCATCGCCAGCACGGCAGGATCATTCTTACAACCATCTTCTGGCAGCTAATGAACCTATCGGTAGTACAACGTCTCATACACAAACCATCGGTAGGTGTCCCCAAGCATCATAATTGAAATCACCAATCCGCCGATAGCAGCCCCCAAACCCGCAGGTCCAAGATTGACCTCGATTAGCCCATCGGCACAATATTGCCGTCTGCCGATAGATCCCTATTCTTGTGCTTTGGCCTCCACTGCTTCTCCCTTGAAGGTCCTGCATCATCGTACACGTCCCTGCGCGTCGACGCTGAATTCTTCTCTTCTGGGTTTTGGTCAGACCTTTAGGGTACCACTGAGGAGGTTTGGTTTTCCGAACAGGCTGGTGCTGCCTTTCATTACTTACATCGGTGTTTCTTCCGATGTTTGAGTTTCTGGGGAGCACTTCCTTATCAGGTATTTTTATCTTGATCTGCTCCTTGCTCTCCCCTTGATTGTCCTGCCTGCCAAGCCTGCTATGGGCATTAAGCTCGCCCCCCAGTTGGTCATGTACCGATCTCCTCTTTCTGAGCGGCTTGGCGCACCTAGATACTCGATTGTCCAAACAAGGCTTACTTGACTGATCAGCAGTTTGATACCCGTTGCATTCAGGACAGTCATCGGCAGTGGGTAGCTTAATGCCTTCTTCCCAACAGTAAATGAAGAAGGGACACCTCCAATGATTTTTCCGACGAAGCCACTCCCGATGTTCCTTTTCTTCCCGCCGATACCATTCATCTCGTGATTGCCGATAGTCCCTTGGTAGCTTGTGTGTGATTACCATGCCAGGAGCCCTGTTGACACAAGCACCTTTACCGGCAATTCTCTTGCCTTTCCTGTCATCGGCAAACTTTCCGATGTCACGCTCGGCCACTTGATGATCAGGATCCACTGATGCACTCTTTCTAGCAGCGTCCGATGTCAGTACTTTAGTTTTTCCACCGGCTTCCACCATATTGTTTGGAAACGGGCGCTGATCAATTTCCATCGGTTCTTGGACTTTAGGACTTTCAAATTGGATCCATCCAGAGTTAATTTCTGACTGCAGCTGCTGCCTGAACACTTTGCAGTCGCCGGTACTGTGAGAAGTTGTATTGTGCCACTTGCAGTACCTGGTATCATTGAGCTCCTCGGCCGTTGGAATTACCTGATTAGGGGCTAGCTTAATCCGCCCTTCCTGAAGCAATAAGTCAAATATCCCATCGGCCTTCGTGACATTGAAGGTGAACTTTCCAGCCCTGTTCTGACTAAGCGCACGTGGCATCGGCTCCTCATCGTTTACCCATTCAACAGTACCGACGTCCATCTCGTCAAATGGTTCAACATTCTGATCGGCGTCCGTGATATCAAAAGTGAACGTCTCCAATTCAGCAATGTAGAGGCCTGGCTCTTCGTCCAGCTCTGAATGTTCTACCTTGGTCGAAAACACCTTTGCATCTTGCCGATGCGCAGATTTGTTCTCTAGTGGTACAGATGGACGTGCTCCTTCATATTTCCGTGATGAGCAAGTCGGAGCAATTGATACACCGGCAGTATCAAGCGTCGGCTGCCTAACCGATGAGCAATCCTGGACGCCTACTGTCTGAGTAGATTGGCACGTCTCTCCAGGTCTTTGCATTAAGCAGGCCAGAACGATCGGCTCATCGGCAGTACCAACCTGTTGAATACTGTACATCGGTTGATTGACCGATGGGCCACTCTGGATGTCCACTAGTTGATGTACTTCATATCCCTGTGGCGAGAAATCGGGGCAACCGTTATATCCGTAACACCAATCTGCTGAGCGTTGTACATCGGCTGATTAACCGATGAGCAATTCTGGATGCCAGCCGGCTGAATGTGGTGAACTATCTTTTCAGATCCTGTCATCGAAGCACTTGGGATGATTGGCGTATGTACAACACTAGTCATAATAACACCGTACATCGGCTGTGTTGCCGATGAGCAATTTTGCACCGTCGCTAGCTTTTGTTGTGGCGTTATATCTATTGCATTCATCGGTTGCTGTGCCGATGCTTCATTCTGAAGGCTTGCCGGATAATACTGTAGAGTTCTTGCCACTTGGCGTCCAGGTTGTGCAATTTGTTGCTGGTTGATCCAACCGGTATGAGATGTCACCGGCATACGATTTCCCAATGGCTGACAACCATCTGACTCCTGCAACCCTTGTACCTTCGGATGATAGCGCTGGTCTACAAGTACCATAGGCTGAGCAACTATTGCCAATGCAGGCTGACTGATATTCGACACACTTTGCGTCGGCCAAGAATCCACCATTGGTTGGTCGCCAGCTGACATTTGCCGTCCCTGTACCCCCGGATGATCACCTTGACCTGCGGACACTACCACTTGAGCAGTTATCGCCGATGCAGATTGATTAGCAATCGGCACACACCGGTTGCATCGGCCAAGCAGCCCCCGGTGACTGATATCCAGCTGAGGCCTACGACTCTTGTATCCCAGGATGATAGTTTTGATCTGTAACCATCATGGGTTGAGCGGCTATCGCCGATGCAGACTGATTGACACTCAGCATGTTTGATTGCATCGGCCAAGAATTTGCCGATGTAGGCTGATTAACTATCAGCGCATTTTGTTGCATCGGCCAAGCATTCGCCGATAACCGATAGCCGGCGGATATCTGCTCTTGTTGTACCCTTGATCGATCACTTTGACTTGTGGGTACCACATCTTGCGCGGTCATTGCCGATGCAGATTGACTGGCAATCGGCATACCTTGTTGCATCAGCCAAGCAGTTGCCGGCTGGCAGCTAGCTGAGGTTTGCAACTCTTGTACCCTGGGATGATGACTTTGATTTGCAGGCACCGAGGGTTGAGCGGCTACAGCCGATGCGGGCTGGCTGACACCTTGTTGCATCGGCCAAGAATCTGCCGATAAAGGCTGATTAACTGTTGGCACGTTTTGTCGCATCGGCCAAGCATTTGCCGATAGCTGATAACCGGCTGACGCTTGTTCTTGTTGTATCCTTGGATGATTGCTTGGACTCACGGGTACCGCAACTCGAGCAGTGACCGCCGATACAGGTTGATTAGTGATCGGCACACCTTGCTGCACCGGCCAACCGGCTGCCGACGACTGATAGTCAGCCGAGACTTGTTCTTGTGGCGCCAGGTAATTTATTGCCACCATAGGTTGACTTGCAGCAGCTGGACTTCGTCGTATCGGCAGGTGACTTGCCGATGCTTGGGAGTACAGCACGCTAGGTATTGCTGTTTGTAGATTCCCCGTTGGCGACTGCACCTGAGAAGACGTAGTGTAATGCATCACCGGAACCATCGGTTGTACAGATGTTGCCGATGCCATGGGAGCCTTCCACCCTGCATGGTTATTTTGGACCAATCTGGAATCAGCAGGTAGACTAGGAGACATACCATATCCCCAGCAGTTGGCAGAAGCTAGCTGATTTTGGATTACAGGTCTAGATATTTTTGAAGCCACCGGATTTGCGTTCGTCTGAGTAATGCTCGTCGGGCTCAATCTTGGTGGCGCGATCCCATCGGCGGATTGGTTCATACCCGGTGAAGACACCCTTGGAACCGCCGATGAAGTTGCAACAGATGCCGATCCGAGTCGATGATGCTCTGGACCAACATAATATGGTGTCTGCCCCTTGAAAGTTTGCTTGACAGCATCGCATATAGCATCAGACAGCACATTGGATTGACAAATGAATGCATTATTGAATGCAGAATTAACCATCTCTTGTATTTTACCAGGATCGGCGTTGGAAGTGATCTGCCGCGGCGCCGGCGGATCTTGCTTCTGTATTGCTTCGCCGACCCCGTTTAGGCTGAAGGATCTGAGATACGAGCGCTTGTATTCTTCCATTGCCTGCTCCAGAGCCTGTTTCTGATGACCTGTCAGATCTGCTGTGGAGACTTCAATGACACTCCTGGGATTAGTCATGATAGATATATTTATATAATCGTGTCCCACCGGGTGTGCCAAAAGAGGTGTTGACACAAAAAGCGTCAGATCTGTGAACACCTCGGGCTATTACCCAAAGCTTGATGTCGAGGGCGTGCCAGTCGATTTGACCAATCAATCGACAAGGATGATAACTATGACAAACTGAACGAGACGACAGCGATGCGCCCGGACGTCAAAGCTCAGATTGATCACGGATAACTAGAGCAGAGCTAGACGAGGCAAACAACGATGCGCCCGGATTGCCAAAGCCTAGAGGTACTCCCACGCGGAACTAGCAAGGATTTTGACGGAGATCAAGGTGATGCAGCCCGTCGAAAGCTTGAAGAACTCATTGATAACTATAACTAATGCATAAGAAGGTAAATTGCGATAAAAGTAGGATAAAAAGTAGAATTAATTTGATTTTGAATTGGATTGTATTTTATTCCATATCCCTTAGGCACATATTTATACCCCCGCATGGAGAGTTGTACAATGACATGACGCACATCCTTCCTAAAACAAACTCCTACTTTAAAGGAAACTGACTCGCGCAGGAGCCGGATAACAATATTTATTCCCTAAACAAACACACCTATTTTAAAGGAAAATAAACGACTCACGCAAGAGTCGGACTCAAACTACTATAATAATACTGGTATAAAACACCAGTTTCCTTATACTTTTTCTTGATGGAAACTTTCCATCGGCAGATCCCTTTAATCCGCACCTTCCTTCTTTGGACCATCGGTAACCTTCAGCTTCCACCAAGCGCTAAGTTACGCTCATCGGCATCGGCAACACTTTCCCGATTGGCAGCATCCCTTCGTTGGCAATCAGCAATGAACCCTCATCGGTAACCGACAACTATCTTCCATCGGCAATCGGAAACGAGCCTTCGTCGGCAATCGGCAAGGACTCTTCATCGGCAATCGGCAATGGCAGCTCATCGGCAATCAGCAAGACCACCAATTAACCTTTGTCGACAAAGATCACCCGGCCTCTATCGGCAACACACTTGGCCTTTTACAGCATCCTTCTATCGGCAATATTGGCTCATACTTTACCGATGCCGATGGAGAACGGTCATTGACCAGTCAAGCTTTAACCCATTTGACACGTGTCGAAAAACGGTGTAAACACCTTCATCACATTTCTTCTCAAATTTGCTCAATCTTTCTCCTTTCTTCAAGATATAGCACTTGCAAGCAAACACTCTAAAGTATGCAATATTTGGCTTTCTTCCATTCAATAACTCATAAGGTGTCTTCTCAAACATCTTGTGGCAATAGAGTCGGTTGCTATAATAGCAAGCCCTGTTGATAGCTTCGGCCCAAAAAGAATCACTTACATTATATTCGCTAAGCATAGATCTTGCCATGTCAGTGAGTGTCCTATTCTTCTCTCTCAACAAGCCCATTTTATTGAGGTGTATACTTGGCCGAGAATTGATTTTTGATTCCATATTCATCACATAGCTCATCAACTCTTGTATTCTTGAATTCACTACCATTGTCACTTCTCACTTTCTTGATAGTTTTCAAATTCATTTTGGCATCTCTTGACAAAGATCTTGAATGTATCAAATGTGTCACTATTGTCACTCAAGAAGAATACCCATGTATATCTAGTGAAGTCATCAACTATCACAAATCCATACTTGTTTCCACCAATACTTGTATATGCGGTTGGCCCAAACAAGTCCATGTGCAAGAGCTTAAATGGTTTGCAAGTACTCATCATGCTCTTACTAGGGTGAGTGTTTCCAACTTGTTTTCCGGCTTGACAAGAGCTACATAGCTTATCTTTCTTGAAGACCACATCTTTCAAGCCTCTAACTAGATCATGCTTGACAAGTTTGTTCAATTTCCTCATACCAACATGACCAAGCCTTCTATGCCACAACCAACCCATGCTAGATTTGGATAGCAAGCAAGTTGACAATTGAGTTTCTTTGGCATTGAAATCAACTAAGTATAGATTCTCATATCTAAAACCTTTGAATATCAAGTTAGAGCCATCTACACTTATGATCTCTACATCATCAACCCCAAATATGCACTTGAAACTAAGATCACAAAGTTGAGCTACGGATAGCAAGTTGAAGTTCAAGCTCTCTACTAGCAACACATTGGATATGCTCATGTCATTGGATATTGCAATCTTACCAAGCCCTTTGACCTTGCCTTTGCCATTGTCACCAAATGAGATAAAATCAACCCCATTGCAATCATTTGGCTTGATAGAGTCGAACATTCTTGAATCTCCGGTCATATGTTGAGTGCACCCACTATCAAGCACACAATGCCTTCCTCCGGTTTTATAATTGACCTACAAAACAATTCAATTCTTCTTAGGTACCCATACTTGCTTGGGTCCTCCAAAGTTAGTGACTAAGGACTTAGGTACCCAAATAGCTTTCTTCTTTGAGCTCTCATTGGGTGTACCCATGTACTTAGCTATCACACCTTTCTTGCCCTTGGTAAGCAAATAACTAGAATCAAAGCGAATAGATGCATGTGTAAATTTTATCTTGCTTTGATTTAGTTTGCAATTTTCCTCATCATGCCCTACTTGCTTGCAACTTGAGCAAAACTGGCCATTTCTCTTCACAAAGCGAGGCTTTGGAGTTGCAAAGGCCGCCTTGCCTTTCTTGGGGGTATAGCCAAGTCCCTCTTTGCAAAGGGAGAACCTTTGGCTACCCAAGCACTTAAGCAAGCGGGCGTCTCTACCATAGGCATTGCCTAATGCTAGAGTGAGCTTACCAACCTCCTTCTTAAGGTTCTCATTCTCAACCATTAGTGAAGCATCACAAGTGACAACATCACTAGTAGAAGAGGTAGAGTTAGAAGTGCTACAATAAGGGTTAGTTGGAGTGATGATAATGGGTTCATAGAAAGATTCATTGATTATGTCACAAGTTGTTCCCATGTTACTTGTTTGAACATGCTCTTTCTCCTTTTGCTCAACAAGAGATGAGTGAGCCTTTTCAAGCTTAGAGTGAGCTTTGCCAAGCTTCTCATGGGCATCCTCTAGCCTCTCATGAGTAAGATTGATCTCATCAAAGGATTGCTTGAGAGTTTGAAGCTCTTTCTGCAATGCTTTGCACTCCTTTCTCTTGATGTCAAAGTGAGTCTTAGCATCTTCCAACATTTCAATTAATTCATCTTTAGTGGGTTCATCATCATCATCACTAGAATCACTCTCATCATCGGATTGTACCTTAGTGGGCCGAGCCATGAAGCATGTAGATGGAGTGTCAAAGAGTGAGATCTTATTCTTCATAGAAATACTTGCAAGAGCCTTGTTCTTGCTTAATCTCTTCTCATCATCACTTGAGTCATCATCATCACTTGAAGAATCACTATCCCAAGTGACAACATATGAGCCTCCTTTCTTGTTCTTTTTTAGAGTCATCTTGCTCTCTTTCTTCTCCTTCTTCTCTTTCTTCTTGCCCTTCTTCTCATCCTCATTGTCACTATGATGAGGGCAATCCGCAATGAGATGGTCCTTGCTATTGCACTTGAAACATATTCTATCCTTCTCATTGAACTTGTGTGATTTCTTCTTCCTTTTTGCTCTATAGCCCTTTTTCTTCATGAATTTGCCAAATTTCTTGACAAATAGAGCCATCTTCTCTTCATCATCATCACTATCACTTGAGCACTCATCATAGCTTGATTCTTCATATTTGATCTTTTCTTTGCCCTTTGATGAAGATGTGGCCTTGAATGCCAAGCTCTTCTTCTTGTCATCTTTCTTCTCATCCTTCTTTTCTTTGTTCTCTCTTATCTTGTCCTTGTCTTCTCTAAAGGTGTCATCGGTAATCACCTCACCAAGAACTTGGTTTGGTGTCATTGTGTCCAGTCCACTTCTCACCAATAGAGTGACTAGCATCTCAAATCTTGATGGTAGACTTCTCAAGAACTTGAAGGAGAAGTCCTTGTTCTCCACCTTCTCACCAAGTGACTTGAGGTCATTGACCAGCACCTCAAGCCTATTGAACATTTCCGGCACATTTTCATCCTCCTTCATCTTGAAGCTAGCAAACTTCTCTTTTAGGATGTATGCCTTGGCCCCCTTCATGGATTGAGTCCCTTCATAAGACTCTTCAAGCTTCTTCCATGCATCATGAGCACTCTCAATATTCTTGATTTGCTCAAAGACTTCTTTTGAGATTGCATTATGGATGGCACTCAATGCAATATCATTGTTTTGGAGCTTCTCCTCCTCGGCCGCAGTGGGTGCCTCCTCATCTACCACCTCAAACTTCTTGTCGACCACCAACCATACCTTCCGGTTGATTGATTTGATATGGGTGGTCATCAATGCCTTCCAATAGCTATAATCAGTGCCATCAAACTTGGGTGGCCTTTTGGTGTTGTTGATAAGAGCCATTTTAACACCGTGGGATGTTAAGCCTCAAAGAAACGGTGTACGGGCTCTGATATCACTTGAAAGGTCTAGATATGGCTAGAGGGGGGTGAATAGCCTATTAAAAAATTCTACAACAACACTAAGCAAACTTGTTAGAATAAAACACGACGAAAAGCAAGTTTGCACTAGCACTACAAGGGTCGGCAAGCCACCTACCACAATACTAGTCACTAGCTAGATAACCTATGTCACACACAAGAGCTAGAGAACTAAAGCTACTTAGGCTAAGCTACGCAAGCTTAAACTAGAGTCTCTACTTTGCAAGAATGTAAGAATGTAAATGCAAAGCTTGAGTTAGGAAGGTTATACCGCAGAGAAGAGTAGCAAAGAGATAACCAATCAATCACAAGATGAATCCTCGGTAGAGAGACAATGAGACACAATATTTTTTACCGAGGTTCACTTGTTTGCCAACAAGCTACTCCTCGTTGTAGCGATTCACCTACTTGGAGGTTCACGCGCTAATTGGCATCACACGCCAAACCCGTCACCGGGTGCCGCAAAACCAACACAAGATAGGGATCCACAAGCTACGAGCAATCCACTAGAGATACCTTTTGCGAACTCCCGCGGGGAAGGTTCAAGAACCCCTCACAATCCACCGATCGGAGCCGGAGACAATCACCTTCCTCCGCTCAACGATCCTCGCTACTTCAAGCTGTCTAGGAGGTGGCAACCTCCAAGAATAACAAGATCTTCCGCAAAGACGATGATCACCAAGTGCCACTAGAATGCAATCAATGAGCAATGCACTTGGATTCACTCAATCTCTCATGAATATGCCAATTATGTCAAGAGGATGAGTGGGTGGAGAAATCTCAAGCAAGCACAAGTGTATGAGTGAAGTAGGAGTGCAAGAGATTGCCGCAAGGGCCGGCCATACCACCTTATATAGCCCACACTCAAACACTAGCCGTTTTGCCCCAAAACAGGTTCTCTGCGCCACATCCGGACGCAGTTTTCACAGGGGGTCTGGACCATCGCGCATGCGTCCAGACCCTCTGCCACAGAGAAACCTCCACCGAGAACACGTCCGGACGCAGAGCTCCAGACGCTACTTTCACTGAGTCCGGACCAACGCGCACGCGTCCGGATCCTCCTCTTTTTTAAACGGATTCTTCGCGCCTTCGCCATAGCTCGCCACGTGTCTCCGGACGCACCTATTCACAGGGTTCGGAGACACTGTTCATCGGGTCCGGAAATATTTTCCCGAGACTCCGAGCGCACCCGAGAGCTCCCTCAGCTCCTCTGCACCTCCGGACGCATGTTCGGTTCCTCTATCCAGACCATCACCTGTGTCCGGTTCCTTTCACACAGAACCAACAAAGAGCGCGGAGACTCCAGACGCGCGTCCGGATCCTGCGTCTGGACCGCAAACAGCGTCCGGATCACTGCTCATAGCACTGCCAAGCTAGGGTATGCCTCCAGACCCATCTCCAATGGTCCGGACCGACCACACACCCTGCGTCCGGACCTCCAAACTTGGTCCAAACAGCCTCCAACTTTCTTCCAAGCTTCCAAGGGGCTAACACTAAGTGATCTCAACACTTGTGCACGTGTGTTAGCTTTTAGTTCACATTTATCTTGGAATTAGTTGGTTGTTTCAACTGGTTCAATTGATTTTAAATGCAATGCAAAGAACCTAGTGGCACATGATAACCGTAATCAAACACGTGAGCTCCCTCGATAGTACGGCTATCTATCCTAAATGTGATCACACCCTCTATGGTGTCTTGATCACCAAACCAAAAATGGTTCCTATTATCACCTTTGCCTTCACACCATTTTCCTTTGCACCATCATGCTAGAGCCTTGCCATCATCACATTGATCCATTAGCTCCATCACATGGTATGTACAAACCTATCTCATAATTCACACTTAGAAATCAAGGTTAGTACTTAGGTAGGTTTCATCAATTACTCAAAATGAAACACATGAGGGACTCTCAGCGGGCAGCTGCTGCTGCTGCTGGCGGGCTGTGCTGCTGATTAGGCCGCGCGTGGGGGGTGGAACCGGGCCTTGGTGCTGGGCTGACTGGGCCACATCTGCTTGATGGTATGCTGGGCTGCCTGCTGGCCATGGCTGGTTAGCTCCCCAAAGCCAAGCCTTGCTCACCTTTCCCTTTTCCTTTTTAATTTTCCAAAAAAAAGTTCATTAAGGTTTTGATTAGCAACACAAAAACCCAAAAGAAGCAACGCAGGGTTAAGTTAGTCATGAGCTATGCAAACTATAGTTAGTACTAATGGGTTCTACTTGTGCAACTAGGTAGGGTTTCCTATTATGAAAACACCACATGGGCTCATCTAAGAAAATTTTTAAAAAGTTGTGATTTTCGTGTGTTTTGAAAACTCGGGTTGTTACAGTCCTTCCCCCTCATGGGAATCTCGTCCCAAGATTTAAAGCGAGACGTACCTTTCGAAGAGGTAGGGGTACAACAACCGGAGCTCAGACTCCTTCTCCCAAGTGGCTTCACGCTCAGTGTGGTTGCTCCACTGAACTTTGCACATGGGTATGGTGGTGCTTCTGGTTTCTTTGGTGGCCCTGTCGAGAATCAGAACCGGGTGTTCCTTGTATTCCAGGGTGTCTTGCAGATCGAGAACCTCTGAGGGAATCTGCTCACTAGGTAGCTTCAAGCACTTACGCAGCTGAGACATGTGGAAAACTGGGTGCACTCCCGCAAGTTCTTCGGGGAGCTCCACCTTGTAGGCCAACTTGCCAATTCTCTCACAGACACGGTAAGGTCCCACATATCTTAGTGCTAGCTTTCCTTTCACGTGAAAACGGGAGGTGCTCCGAAGTGGTGACACCTTGAGGTATACGAAGTCCCCGACTTCAAACTCCAGATCCCTCCTTCTTTTATCAGCATAGCTCTTCTGTCGGCTTTGTGCGATCTTTAGATTTTCTCGCACTTGCGCGACTCCCTCTTCGGCCTCCTTGATCTTTGCGGGGCCAAAGAACGATCGCTCTCCAGGTTCTGACCACATCAGCGGGGTTTTGCAAGGTCTCCCGTACAAGGCCTCGAACGGAGACATCTTGAGACTAGTTTGAAAGCTGTTGTTGTAGGAGAACTCCACGTGAGGTAGGCATTTCTCCCAGTCCAAACCGTACTTCAAGACACAAGCTCGGAGCATGTCCTCCAAGATCTGATTCACCCTTTCTGTCTGACCATCAGTCTGCGGGTGGTACGCGGTGCTATAGTCCAACTGAGTACCAATAGCCTGATGAAGCGATTTCCAGAACCAAGACACAAACTGGGTTCCCCGATCGGATACGATGCTGGTGGGTGCCCCATGCAGTCGTAAGATGTTCTCAATGTACAGATCTGCCAACTAGTCCAAACGGTAGTCAGTCTTGACTGCGACAAAGTGTGCCACTTTATTCAAACGGTCAACTATCACCCAGATGGAGTCGTGCCCCTTTTGTGATCGAGGCAAACCAACTATAAAGTCCATAGCAATGCTATCCCACTTCCAGACAGGAACATCCAATGGCTTCAAGAGCTCGGCGGGTCGTTGGTGCTCCGCTTTGACTCGATTGCAGATATCGCATCGAGCCACATGGCTTGCAATTTCGGCTTTCATGCCTTTCCACCAGAAATGTCCCTTCAAGTCAGCATACATCTTGACACCCCCTGGGTGGATACAGTACTTGGAATCGTGTGCCTCAGACAGGATCTCATCACGTAAGGCTTGATCAACGGGGACACAGATTCTCGTCTTGTACCAGATGGTTCCCTGATCATCCTCCCGGAATTCCGAGCAGTTGCCTAGTCCCATCAGATCCCTGATTTTTCGCATTTCCGGGCATTTCTACTGTTGCTTGCGTATTCGATCCGTGAGATCATACTGGATGCGAAGCTCGTGTAGCAGGTTTGAGGGTATTATCTCGAGCTGGAGATCCTCCAATTCCCGGTTCAACTCTAGAGGTAGGGTACTTGTGATCATGGTGTGGCAGTAGCTCTTGCGACTTAGGGGGTCAGCGACTATGTTGGCTTTCCTAGGGTGGTAAAGTATCTCCAAATCGTAGTCCTTGATCAGCTCAAGCCATCTTCCCTGCCTCATGTTCACATCTTCCTGAGTGAAGAAGTACTTCAGGCTCTTGTGATTTGTATAGATCTCGCACTTGTTCCCAATCAGGTAGTGCCTCCAAATCTTCAGAGCGTGCACCACAGCTGCAAGCTCAAGATCGTGGGTCAGGTACCGTTGCTCATGCTCTTTTAGCTGACAAGAGGCATATGCGATAACCCTTCCATGTTGCATCAGGACACAACCTAGGCCTTGCCTCGAAGCATCATAGTATACGACAAAGGCTTGCCTAATGTCGGGTAGTGCTTGCACTGGAGTGGTAGTGAGCTTCGTTTTGAGTGTTTGGAAGCTCTCCTCGCACTCGGGTGTTGTGACGGAACCGTCCAAATTATAAAAGATCAAGTACCAAAGTAGCAGATTTAACTACCACTTAAAACACTTGAGCCCATATAATCCCGGTAGTCCGGAAATCTCGAAGGATTTCTAACAATCGTATATCAAACCCGGATCGCGCAAACTCAGGTATGCACATTCGAACGAGCCACAAATAAACCGAAAATACTTGAAGTACGAAATAAGTTATTACAACACTTTGTTTCAAATAAAAGTAGTACTTACGCCACGACACCTGTGGCCAAATAAAACATTGTTTGAAACATTGAACCCGAAGTTTTACTCCACACTCAAATCATTAAAGATAGGGGTGCCCACGAGGTCATGTCCGACAATAGCAAAAGATGAGCTCGTAGAAGACCTTGCCCAGGGCCTACTCCTCTTCTCCTTCGAAAGGATAGAGACAGTGCTTACAATAGCCGAAGTATACTTGGCCATCTGCAACAAACGGGATAAACCCTGAGTACGGGAATGTACTCACCTAGACTTACCCGTCTAACTGAAAATAAAGACTCCAAGGGTATGCAAGGCTATTTATGTGGATCTGGGTAAACTTTCTTTTGTGGAAAAGCGAACAAGATGAAACTAAAGATTAGAGAACAACCATTTTCCATCCTAGTATTATCTCTAGGTTTGCACCTGTACTAGAGCACTCACTTGAACTACTCAAACAATATAATAACATATATCCAATTCCTTCATCAATATTTTAGTAGAACCATTACGATGTCACATGGAGTTGTACCATGGTGAAGCTCAGCATAATCCCCCATATCCAGTGGGGGGAGGCAATTCGAATCGATATACACCAGCTGGTAAGATTACCTTTAACACACATCCACACTTTCCCCGTCGGGTCCATGCATTGGGTTACCGCTCAACAAAGTCCAGGTGGTAACTGCCGCGATCTCAGAGTAGTCCACCCAATTGTAGAAATCAGTTGGCCACCACGGGGCAGGTCGTATCTACAAACTAGAGGGTGCTCACAATAGGCTGAGAGTCGGCCCGGACAGTGTTTACTCGGCTTCGGGGTCGATACTCACAACGGCCCCTATGTGAAAGGGCGCATTCAAAGATGTAAGAGGGCCACCATCGTGTACAAACCTATACGATCCAACGGACGGACTGCCCCCAAGTCTAAACCACTTGGTGCCCTTGCCTTCCAGTTGACCGCATTTCATTACTACCATTGGTTCTTTCCACGATAGCAAAAATATAGCCAACCGTGATAGTATTACCCCCATGGGATAACACGAAACATAAATATAAATGTAACCATTTATTCTAAGCAGGCTAAGCGGTTGCTTTTACTTTTATTAACAGGGTAACAAGGTAGGTAAAACAATAATCAAGGAAGGTAATGCATCAATTGGGATTCAAACAACTCCTGTCACCTAATGCATCACAGTATAAAATAATCAAGTAGATTAATTTGTAAATATTGGGAGGCTTAAAAATGCTCTGGGGCTTGCCTTGAGTGAAGGTGGAGGGCTGGTGGTCAGGGCACTCGGGGAGGTTAGTGTCGAGCTCGTGATGCTCCTCATTTAGCTCCTGCACCTCCTGGACTTCTGTCTCTGAGGTTGGCTCCTGATGTTCCTCCACGGATCCTAATGATTGCAATGCATAAATAAGTAACTTGATGATGCAGGGATGATGCTTAAACAGGATTTAGCACACTAAAAGAGATTCTAAGCATTTAACCGAATAAATTAATTACCACAAGGCCACTTAGAACTAAAGCTACTAGCTAACAGGGTAAAACTGCTATAACTTATTTTTAGAAAAACCTATGCTTAAAAACATATTTATCAAGAAAGTTTCATGATCAGCACAAACATATACTACTCTATATGATTTTCCAAAGAAAACCTTTGACAAGGACACTTGAACTGCAAGTATCTTTTCTGCCATGCAACATACCACATATTATATTTTTCTTAGACAGAGCATGACATATAGAGACTCCACAACAAGTTTCATGATTTATACATACATATATTTACCACAGCAATTAATCTAAGAAAACAGCAGAAACACATTTTAATAGATGATAAATAAAGTTTACACAGAATCATGGCATGTTATATTTTTCCTAACTTCTACACAGGATAACAGAGCTAACATAAAAACCTTACATATTTATTTAGTCATTTTAAGCAGGAACACAATTAACTTTGATATATGCGGAAAACAACTAATTAAACATTAGCACTGAAGACATTTTCCAAAAACATTTAGATAAATACAACAGACAGATCATAACATAAAGAGTCTACCAAAATTGATTTCACCATTTTAGGATTTACCAAACTCTATATATAAATTAAACAAGCATTAGAACATTACTGAAAATAGGAAAAGAAATTTATTTCGGAAACCGTCTTGATACACGCAGAGGCGTGCGGGGCGACTGACACGCGGGACCCTCGGTTACTCGAGGTCTGTCTGTCGACGTGCAGGGAACAGAGGACGGTGCTGCCCGGCGTGTTCTCGTCGATGGTGAGGTCTCCGGCGGTGGGTTTGGGTGTTCTAGGCTCGGGATGATGACGCGCATCCACTGGTGGAGTTGGTTGAACCGTTGCGACCGTGAAGGTGGTCGGCGGCGTGCGGTGGCGGTGCAGCACGGCGGTGCGACACGGCGAGGTGATCACCGGCGATGCGAGGCTCGGCGCAAGGTTGCGTGAGCATCGTGGCGATGTGGTGAGTGCGGCTCGAGGGTTAGTTGAGCCGGAGGGGCTCTGTGGAACCTTGGCCACGTGCAAGCTCCGCGGCGGTGGCAATGGCGCACGGCCAACGGTGCTGTGATGATACAGGTCGAACTGGAGCTAGGGAAAGGCGTTCTCACCTCGGCTAGCTCTGGTGAAGCTTCCACGAAGATGGAGGTGTCGGGGGCGAGACGGTGAGGAGGTGAACACTGGTCGGTCAGTGCGATGGCGACTCGGGATCGAGGAACGGCGGAGGCGTTCCGGCGACTAGAGTGTTCGGCTGGTTAAACAGAGGCGAGCAGCGTGTGTGTGGGGCGAAGGCGAAAGCTAGCGCGAGAAGGATCGAACAGAGGAGCTCGGGTGGTGGTGGATTTGAGAAGGGGGCGCTTGCGATGCTCGGAGCTCTCGGCGCAACGATGGCAGAGAAATGCGAGCGAGCGAGCGAGTGAGGATGAGTGCGGACGAGTGTGGGAAGTAAAGGAGATGTAGGCACTCCTCTTTGCACGGTCATGGCCGACCGGCGCGGCTAGTGGGGCCGTGATGCGATGGTGCGGTGGTGGCAGCGGCGCTGGCGCGTTTGCGGTGTGCGGAAGCAGAGCGGGACTTGTTCGACGCGCCATTAGCGCGGATTCGCGCTCGAGTGCGAGTGCGACGAGGCATGGAGTTGATCGGACGCGGCACTGCAGCGGCGTTACTGCGAAACGACGGCGCGGCGCGCGGCAGTGCGACTGGCAGGTCTGCGGCGGCGAAGCAGGGCGTCAGCGGCAGGAAAACGGTGCAGGCTCGGTCCTAGCGCCGTTAGCGCGGGCGCGAGTGCGGACGCGACTGAGACAGAGCGAGTGCTGGTCGGCGACAGCGATGTCGGTGCAGGGCCGCAGCGGCGACGATGGCGTGTTCAACATCCGCGGTCAGGCATCGTCGGCCACGCGGCAGACGACGCCGAAGTACGGTTCAGCCGCGGTCGGGCGAGTGCGCGCGGGTGTGCGCGGCACGTGTGCTGTGCGACGCACGGGTGAGCGCGCGGTAGGGGGTCGATGTCGAGGGGGGGTCGATTGGCTGATCGAGCCTCCGACTCGGGGGTCATTCGTCCGACCCTATGTTCGTCACGTCGAGGGGTCGAAGTCGATAGGAGGGGTCGATCGGCTGATCGAGCCTCCGACTCGGGGGTCGTTCGTTCGACCCTATGTCCGTCACGTCGAGGGGTCGAAGTCGAGGGGAGGGGTCGATCGGCTGATCGAGCCTCCGACTCGGGGTCGTTCATTCGACCCTCGGTCCATCCCATATCGAGCGGCGGTCGAGGCCGAGCGGGCCGAAAGCGGTAACTCGGCCCGTTCCAGATCTGATTTCCTTTTTCCCATTTTCTTTTATTAGATACAAACTGAATTTGCTTCTAAACAGTTTCAAAAACTCCAAACTAAGTTTTGACACTTAAACCAAAGTTGTTCAAAATATTATTCTCTACCTTTTTCATGTAGATCATAATTTCTGAAAACCATTAGTTCAAGAGTCGAGGATTAAAAACTTATTTAAGCTAATTAGGAAAAGAATTACTTTAATTCTTTAACAGATAAATTAAGCAGGGTAACTAACATAAAGCAAACCATACTTTACTCTAAGCATAGCAAGGTTTAGCTAAACAGATTGATCACAAGATTGAGCACAAAACACCTATTTAATTCTAGTTTCAAAACATATAAACACACACATGAAATGATAGCATATGCAAACATGAATGCAATGAAATGCTTGTGCTTAGTGGTTAAAGATCATCCTAATGCAAGCTTGACACAGGGTGTCACAGGTGTCCACTCAAACTCATTGGTCTTCTTCAACAGATTTGTCATGGGCTTGGCTATCTTGGAAAAGTTCTCGATGAACCGACGGTAATAACCCGCCAATCCCAAGAAACTCCTGATATCAGACACACTGTGGGGTTGTTCCCACTCCTTCACAGCCTCAATCTTGGTCGGGTCCACTGCAACTCCCTCAGCGGTAAGTACGTGACCCAAGAATGCGACTTCTTCAAGCCAAAATTCGCATTTACTGAACTTGGCATATAGCTGGTTCTGCCTTAGCTTCTCGAGAACAGCTCTGAGGTGAAGCTCATGCTCCTCTGCGGTGGCTGAATAGACTAGAATGTCATCAATGAACACCACCACGAACTTGTCAAGCTCGTTCATGAACACCTTGTTCATCATATTCATGAAGTATGCGGGGGCATTTGTGGGACCGAAAGACACCACAGTGAACTCATACTGCCCATACCTTGTGACAAAGGCCGTCTTAGGAATGTCCTCGTTCCTGATATTCATCTGATGGTATCCAGAAGGAAGGTCAATCTTGGAGAGGAACTTAGCATCCCTAAGCTGGTCCAACAAGTCATCTATCCGAGGCAATGGATACTTGTTCTTGACTGTGACCGCATTCAGGTTCCAGTAGTCAATACACATCCTCATGGAACCATCCTTCTTCTTCACAAACAACACAGGGGAGCCCCAAGGGGAAGCACTTGGCCTGATATACCCCTTCTCTGTCAGCTCTTTCAGCTGCTTCTTCAACTCTCCCAACTCATCTACCGACATGTGGTAGGGCCTCTTAGCAATAGGGCTTGTACCTGGCAGGAGGTCGATCACGAACTCGACATCCCAATCCGGGGGCATTCCCGGCAACTCCTCTGGAAACACATCCGAGTACTCACATACCACTGGCACTTCCCCCAACTCCTTGGCTTCAAGGGTACACAACCTAGAGACAGTTTTCCCCTTACTGGGCTCACATCGAACCACTTGGCCACTCGGGTGTGTGATCATCACGTACCTGGGTGAGCATGATATCACACCCTTGTGTTGAGTCAACCAGTCCATTCCCAGGATAACATCCAATCCTTCAGAGGGTAGTAAGGTAAGATCAGCTAGAAAGGTGTGTCCCTCAATGGTAATGCTCACATCCTTGCATTTGTGGGTGCATCTGATGTTTCCCAAAGGTGAGTGAGTGTCTATGGGTACCTGACGAGGGGTGACTAGGGGACCATGCTCTCGTACAAACTTAGTAGAGATATATGAACAAGTAGCTCCTGAATCAAACAGCACGGATGCCTTGGCACCGTGTACTAAGAACATACCATACACCACGTCGGTAGCTGCCTGAGCGTCCTCAGCTATCATGTGCGCAAGGCGGCCACGGGTAGGTCCAGTAGCTCCCTTGTAAGGGGTGCCTTGAACCTGCCTAGTGGGGGCCGGTGTCGGTGGAGTGGTCATCCTTGTGGGGCAGTCAGCAACCCTTTGACCCGGTAGGCCACAACCGAAGCAAGTGAAGGGCACACTGCCTGTAGCGATGGGTGCAGGTGCCTTCCACGTGCTGGTACCTGACGCGGGGCGACTCAACGGAGGGCGGGCCGGAGCAGGGTGGTGGTAGTTGGCGGTGTGGGTACCACCTCCACGGCTCGAGCCACGCATAGCTCCCTGAGGAAGACGGGGGCGGGACGGGGGCTGCCCACTCACTCGTGGCCTCTGGCGGGCTGAAGAGCGAGAGGTAGCCTCCGCACTGCGCTTCTTCTCCTTGAAAACACGTCAGCCTCCAGACGCTCCTTCTCAATCTCTAGCATCTTGTCGATCATCTCCCTCAGGGTGTAACTGGGGTTACCCGAGAGAGCCAGCTTGAGACGAGGGTTCAGTCCCTTGCGGAAGTAGTACATCTTCTTCTTCTCAGTGTCGCTCTCAGAGGAGCATATCGCAACATGCAGGTGAAGCGGTTCACGTACTCGTGAATCCTCTCAGAGCCCTGAGAGATGTTGCGGAACTCCGCCGCCTTGGCCTCCATAGCACCATCAGGAATATGGTCCTCATGGAAAGCCTCAGTGAACTCCTCCCAGGAGATGTGAGTAGGGTCGGGGTGGGAGTCACTGAAACTGTCCCACCATGCGCGTGCCGCGCTAGTGTGCTGGTGAGCTGCAACCCCAACGCACTCCTCGTCGAAGCAAGTGGTAAGGTCCAGCTTCTTCTCGATCTCCCGCGGCCAGTCTTCGGCGGCAATGGGATCGCTGTCAGTGCAGTCGAAGGTAGGCGGCCTCAGCTTGAGGAACCCCTCCAGCTTCCTCTGGAAGTCGTTCTAGAAGCCTCCATGGCGCCTCATCAGGTTCTCTGCGAGGGCCTCCATGATGCGAGTCTGGAGATCCATCACCTCCGTCAGAAGCGGGGGAGGTGGTGGTGCTGGGTCTGCTCCATACTGAACATCCTCAGCAGGTGGAGGGGTGGTGGTGGTGGAGGGTCCTCCCCAGGTGGGGGTCCTCCAACGGGTGGTGGGGTAGGAACGAGGGGCATCTCCTCGTTGAGGATGAGGGGAATAGCTCCCATACGTCCACGACCATGTCCGCGAGCGCGACCACACGCGGCCGGTGCGGGGGAAGGGGAACGGCGACCCAAACGTTCAGAACAGCGAGTCAACATCCTTCCGCAAGGCATAAGGGTTAGGCGATCGTGCATCGATTATCATTTAGTTAAAGTAATTAACTTGCCATACACTCAAGCAAAGAACCATAACAACCATAAAATGCGATAACAATCAAGCATCCATTACATGGGTTCATTACATGGCGACATCCCCAGCAGCTACGCTAGATGATTCGTGAGAGACGCTCTACACACAGGTAGGCTCCAAAAAGGTGGACAATCTACTCTACTCTCTGAGTGAGTCATGTCTCACGGTCACGCAGGACCAACTCAGCTCTACTACTCCTACATTATTCATAAAACATGACTGAACTAGATTGAGTGGCTGACGGAGTTGCTGTCGATGGAGGGGGACTGTGGCTGGTCCATCGCCGCGATTTGCTCAGGGGTCTTATGGAGGCGCGAGACGTACTCCACGGCGTAGAGAAACTCCTCCGTCTGCGGTGGATCGGGGTACTCCTCCGAAGGACACGCCATCAGGTTGAGATGGGTAGGTGGAAGAACGAACTCCTCCTTGCAGACCTCCTTGTGGTACCTTGCTGGCAGCAACGCCTGTAGCTCCTTGTACTCCTGGACGCGTCTAGCGTCGGAGTCCACCCAGGCCTCCAGAGCCCTGTCCACCTTCTCTTTGACAAACTCGGTGAGCTTGAGGGAGGAGATCAGGTGTCCTAGGTTGTGCATGGCATTGTAGCGCACCTGAGCCAACTCCTGCTCCGCTAGGTTGCACTGGGCCTGGACTTTCATCTGGCTAAACCTGAACCTCTTTTCCTTTTCATGACAGCTTGCCAAGGCAGCATTCCTGTCGTCGAGGATCCTCTCGAGCTCGAACACCTTGCTGTCCAGGTAGTCGTTCCTCAGCCAGAGATCGTCTGCCTTGTTCTGTAGATCCTTAATCTCCCTCTCATACGCCTTAGCACGGAATGCGAAAGCGCACTCACGACGTCCAAGCTCCTGCTGAAGCTCATGGACCGTCTTCTGCAGATCCTTCCGCTTTTGCGCCTCCTTCAAGAAACCATCGTCCGCCTCGAAGAGCATGTTGCGGTAGATGCGGTTCTTGTGCTCCACCTCAAGAATGTACCGGTCCTGGTACATGATGTACCGCCCAGACATGCGGACGCAAGGGTCCACCTCGGCGGTAGTAGCACGGTCGGCGTCGGTGAGCAGTCCCCAAGTGCGCTTGGAGAGGTCCAAGGCATGTGGGAGAAGGCGGAAGCGGCCGTCCTTGAGGCGCTCGTACGCGTCTCGCATCACGTGGTGGAGTGCCGAGTGGGACACGGACTGCTCGCAGGCGTCGATGGAGGTCTCCACCTCCATCTCGGTGAAGGCCTACAGCTCCGACACCGTCTCACTCGCGGGGGCCGTGAGGGAGATCACCACGCGACCCTCTATGCCACCGTCTGACGAGGTCTTGCCTCGCACGTTGTACACGAGGCTCTCTGCGGGAACACCAAGCTCAGCGAGCACCTCGCGAAGGACGAGAGTAAAACCCCCTGTTAACACTGGATTTTGGTATGCTCAGAAAGATGACAGGTGGGCCAGTGTAGAACTCAGAGCATTCGGCAAGCGTCTGTGCGGTCGGACAGTTTCCAAAGAAGTCGGCAAATGTCCGTGCGGTCGGCTAATCGCCAAAGGTTCGGCTAAATGATCATGCGGTCGGTTATTCTAAGGAGGGGCGGTTTTCCATTGAAGAAGCGACAAAAACGGCAAGCAAAAGGCCGATCGGGCAACGAAGACCGCGACAATTAAGGCAATGAAGACTCCGGAGGAAATTAAAGTCAAAGATATCATGTTTTTCCTTTAATATTTTGTAACCGTGTCCTTTTAGGACTCATGTCACGACCAGGGTATAAATATAAACCCTTGGCCATTGTAAAAACTGTTTACAACCAATACAATACAACCAGCCCCGTGCCAATTTCGAGTCCTTTGTCGTGTCGTCGAGTTCTTCGAGAGGAACCATCGATCCGTCGACCTCCGTAAGTCCCGACAACCTTGTTATCATGTCTAGTATCATGCGGTGGATTTAGATGTTGATACAAGTAGTCTTGTTTGTTTTCAATGATCGTGCGGCGGATCCTTGCTTGACAATCAAGAAGTCTTCGCTTATGTTTTGTGTATGAGTAGATACTGTGCGGCAGGTGCTTGCTCGATATGCCTAGCAAAAGCAAGATAGTTATCGACTCTATTAGATTTGGCAAGATCTAGTACATTCATTAAGTTACTACGTGTTGCATGTTTATATATATTTTATATATTTGTAACACTCTTTTGCCCAATCTAGATTGATACGGTTCGACTTCATCTTTTCTCATAGATTTATTTATGCTTTTGTAATTGCTTATACCCATAAATAGATCTTATACTCATAATAGCCGAATTGGTTTCATCTAGATTGTTACGTGTTGCGGGTTCATGCATGTTAACTATGTTTGAGCTTTTATAAAGTTAGGTGTCATGCGGCGGATACAAGCTTTAGATTGGTTTGATCATGTTTGCTTACGTGTTCCTTCATCATGGACCCCAATTCGGTTGGATAGCCGAGTTGGTTATGCTTTAATTCATATTTAATGATGATTCGTTCATATGTACTTTCTCATGCATGCATGTTCGGCAATCAACTCTTTACGTGCTCATTGTTTGTTTTAGCCGAATGATCTATAAAACTTGTTGGCAGATAGCTTCTATAGTTGTATGTCGTCGTAAGTGGCTTCAGGGCCGTATATATGGAACTGTCTGGTCTCACCCGGCATGTTCCAGTTTTATATCTAATGATTTTCATCCCTTCTTAGTTTCAGGTCAAACTGACTGGCACGTTTCCGGATTTCGAAACACCCGGGCACTCGATTGAAGCTACGCTTTCTGGCTTGTTGTGTGTTAGGCACAGTGCATCACATTTCGTGTCAACACCCCCATAGGTCGTCCCGTCGAACATGACCTCAGCGGAGTTGTGGTACACGGGGCCGAAAGGCCTTCCATCTGCATGGATTCCAAGGTTGAGTTAGAAGACAGTTTATAAAAGGTAAGCCATGCATAAAAAGATGCAGGGTCGGCAAGATAACCGAAAAGATTTTTCTTTTTAGTGTGTTATGGTCTGTCCAATCCTAAGGGTTTCGTCCTAGGGTCAAGTATGGCTTTGATACCAACTGTAACGATCTCGATTTTCTTCGAAGGGAAAATCCATAGATGCGAATTATAATACGATAGTCTCGAAGATCATCCCATCGCATTATCAAATTATAGTCGATAATCAACGTCATACACAAATTCAGAAATTAAAGAGTACATTATGAAGTCTAAATTATTTATTACATCGCCTCCTGGGCGGAATCATATGAGCACGCAATAGAAGGAACAACGAAGGGAAGCGTAGATCTTCAGCATCTCCGACTTGAGCGCAACACGAAACCCTACTCCTCCGGGTTGACATCCTCAAACTCGTCCTCCGGCTCGTCACCTAAATCCAAAATCTTTCAGTATGATTTGTACTGGCCACTGGCTCCCACCCTATGCTTTGCGTAATGCTTTTGTGGAAGTGGTATGCAAGGGGTAGAGAAAAGAGCCTATATCTGGCTGTAGGTTTTCCTATGCATGTCATTAAGTAATTAAATAGTAATAAGTTGTATATCAGGTTTTAACACATCTCTCACACATCCATCCCATCCACACACATCTCACCACACACTCTCACACTCTCTAGGCGACAAGGACAACTCCCTCTCGTCCTTGCCTCAGTGGCTCAAAGCCAGATCCTACAAAACCCAGGGGGAGAGAAGAAAGGACTCATCTCACTACTCAAGAGAAGCGTAGGTCAAGGGAATGTCCATAACCGAGGACACGGCTATACGTATAGATCGATCAACTCTGCAGAGTGTGTACACCTGTACCCACAAGATCGCCATCATCGACGTTGTGCAACGCCTAGGCCGATAACGGGCTATCTCCCGATCCGGAACGATACCATCCTGCCACTCAGCCCTAGGGCTCCCCGGCGCACCGGCAAACTGAGACTGGGAGATGCAGCACCTGGCCACCGTGGTACTGCGCATCTAGGATGGTACAGGTCTCAACACCGGCACCACCCACCCTATCACCTAACAACCTGGCAGTAATGGCATCGTCCAAACCGATAGACATCCGTACCCCACCCATCAGGGACGAGTGGTGTGCACGAAGGCTCATGGTGGACGGAGTCCACCGATCCGCCTCCTTCTCTCCCCTTCGCTTCCCCGGTTCATGGTCGATGAGCACCGGTCTCCCCTGCTGCCCTGTCTCTGGCAAAACACGCGCACGCGCTGCCTCCTCTGTTCCGACTCAGGCGCGGGCGCGCCGTGCGTGCGCACGCTCGCGGTGCTCGTGGCTCGCTCTCCCCTTCGCCTCTGCTTGCTGGTCGGTGCGGACCGCGCCGTCGTCGACGACGAGGTGTCCCGCTCCGCTTTCCTCCTCCTTTGGCCGGGTAGGCTCACGTGGCTGGGCTCGCGTGGCGGCGGCGGCAGAGCAGCTCGACGACCTCCCCCTCGGCGAGCGAGGCGGCCGGAGTGTGGCGGTAGGGCTGCGGTTGTGTTGTGCTCGACGAGCTGTGGCGCACGCGGGTGAGAGCTGAGGCTTAGCAGAGCGCGCGCGTCGCGGCGAATTGCGCCGCGGTACGCCGCGTCGGCTCGGACGGCGACGGTGCTCGAGGCCAGGGCGGTGTGATCGCACACGACTTCTACCCACGAGGCGGCTAGGTGTGTGCGGCGATGGCGAGGCTCAACAGCCCATCCTCGACGTGCGAGGTGGCCGGAACGCGGCGGAACGGCTGCGACATGGCTGTGCTTGCGGAGCTCGGCCGCGCCGATGAGGCGAACGCGTCCAGCTCGGCTCGAGGCCTCCCGGTGGATGTGAGTGCGTGTTTGCGGGTGCCCTGTGGTCGGTGGAGGTCTCGGTGGAGGTGGTTGAAGCTCAGGGTGCAAGGTACGGGGTGAACGTGGCCTCGCCTAAGGCAGAGTCCGGCCATGGTGGGCGCGCGACGCGACGGTGGAACTCCGCTACGCACTTACCGTAGGTGGCGGTGAAGGCGGATAGAGGTGGAGGGCGAGGCGGGGCTGTGACGAGTCGGTGCGGTGCCGTGCAGAACCATTACGCCGGCGTGATCGACGGCGCGGCCTTCCTTCCGGTGGTTCAGGCGCCTCGGGCGGTGCTCTCCGTTCGCGTCCTCCTGTCTCCCTCCTCCTGTTTCTCCTTCCTGTGGTTTTGGGCGAGGCCACGGGTGTGGCGGCTGTGGCTGGGGAGAGGCGCGGCGCGAGGGCTTCGCCCTTCTTATAGGGTCGGCTCGGCCATGGCGGCAGCGGACGGCAGGAGATGGGGAGGGGGCACGTGTAGGGCAAAGGAGCGGCCTCGGCTAGGGTTTTGCGGGAGCCGGGTGAGCTCGGACGGCGCGGTGCTCCCAAATTTTGAACGCCGCCGGTCAAAAGTGCTTCAGCGGCATCACTGTGGTGACGAGGGCGTCGTCACCGTGCCAGGCTTGGCTTGGCAGCGAGCGGCAACGGGCGGTTGCGGGGAAGGCGTAGCTGCGGCTGCCCCTGGCGCCTAGGCCAGAGCTTTGTCGCGGGGCGCGGCTGGGAGCGGGCCTGCGCGCTGCGCTGCTCTGCTTTCCGCGGAGGGGAAAAGCAGAGAAGGGACGTCGAGGTAGGGGATGACGGGTGGGCCCCGTTGGTCCCACCTGTCAGCCAGCTGGTCGGGGGAGGGCGCCGGTGGATGCTGGGCCTGCGCGCTGCGCGGGCCGCCGCCGCTGCTGGTGAGCTGTGCTGCTGAGTGGGCCGCGCGTGGGGGGTGTGGAACCGGGCCTCGCTGCTGGGCTGACTGGGCCACATCCGCTTGCTGGTCTGCTGAGCTGCCTGCTGGCCTGGGCTGGTTAGCTCCCCAAAGCCAAGCCTTGCTCTCATTTCCCTTTTCTATATACATAATAATAAAGAGACAAAATTTCTCTTCACCCAAGAGAGAAACAGTACGACTAAAATTCTAAACGGGCTCGGATTGTAAAAAAAAATAAACAAGACTCAGCCAGTAATATAGGTAGAAACGTAACAAGACTAAATAAAAAAAAGTACGTAAACGGTACGACCAAAATTCTAAACGGGCTCGGATTGTAAAAAGAAGATGAACAGGACTCTCAGCCGGTAATATAGATAGAAACGTAACAAGGCTAAATAAAAAAAATATGTATATTAGTATATATTTTTTTGGTTCCTTCATTCTCTTATAATAAAGAGAGAAACGGTACGACCAAAATTCTAAACGGACTCGGATTGTAAAAAGAAAATGAACAGGACTCTCAGCCGGTAATATAGATAGAAACGTAACAAGACTAAATGAAAAAAAAAGTACGTAAACGGTACGACCAAAATTTTAAACGGGCTCGGATTGCAAAAAGAAAATGAACAGGACTCTCAGCCGGTAATATAGATAGAAACAAGACTAAATAAAAAAATATGTATATTAGTATATATGGACACGACATTACGAGGACAACATGTTCATGCGCATAAATAAAAAAAATATAGAAATAGAACCATCACAAACTCCTCTGATCTGTAAAAAAAGCAATGATGCATTTTATAGAAAAAATATAAATAAAAAAAATTACAATGAACTCCATCACAGACTACTCTGAGTCGACACTATGAAAAGACCATGAATTTAGATTAAAAAATACCAATACAACGAGTTGATAAAAAAAATAGGTTGAAAGAGATATAGAAAAACGTAAAATATGAAAAAAGATGCAATACTTATGTCTGTATTTTTAAATAGCATTGGGTTTTTTCTTCCGGCACGGGCACGTGTGCTAGTCCTTTTTAATTTTCTAAAACAAAGTTCATTAAGGTTTTGATTAGCAACAAAAAACCCAAAAGAAGCAACTCAGGGTTAAGTTAGTCATGAGCTATGCAAACTATAGTTAGTACTAATGGGTTCTACTTGTGCAACTAGGTAGAGTTTCCTATTATGCAAACACCACATGGGCTCATCTAAGAAAATTTTTTAAAAAATTATGATTTTCGTGTCTTTTGAAAACTCGGGTTGTTACATCAGGTAGATATTTCGTCTGACCTTGTTGTCATATAATAGTAACTTTAGATTATAGATATTATGGTCATACAAATAAACAATAGATTTTAAAATTTATAAATAAATATGCAACACTCATGTTCTTATTTTTTATTAATTAATATTTGATTTTTTTTCTCTCATTGTAATGCACCAACACGTTTACTTTTCTCCCGCTGTAACGTATATATAAGAAAAAAAAAAGGCAGGCCGTCATACACCACCTGTCCATGCCCTTACCGCGAGCCGCTACACCGTCGTCGGCCGTCATGCAAGCCTTATCATGCCGTCCACCGAGCAAGGGGCGAACCAGCAAGCTGCACAAGCGCAATCCACTGTGTCGCCAAGCCGGGATGTCCATCGAGAGCACGATTGGTGGCAGCGACCAAATTTTCACCCATATTTTTTGTCCATTCATTTTTTCTGTGCTTGTACCGGATAATAGTGTTTCTCTCATCCGAACTTATATATATATAACTTGCGCTCATACAAGTTTGAATACCTCATGTCTAGCATAATAGAGAGTTCGACTATAAAAACTACTGGGTCATTTATGTGACCTGGACTTAGAAACAACTGGTTTCCATACAAATCTTATTCTGACATGGCTCATGATGAAATGTAAATATATTATATCTTTCTTGGCTAATTGCTTTCCAATAAAAATCATATTCTAACATGACTCATGAAGACATAAAACCAAAACCAGGTTACCAACGAGATCAAAGTTTATAAAATCGAAAAAAGGAATATTCGTAGAGAAAAAAAGGAAATGTTATGGACTCTATGATAAACTCTTTTTGTTTCACCTGAGACGCACAGGAAGTAGTAGGAACAAAACAATAGCACTTATAGGAAAAAAGAATAGAAATAAAATAATAATAACAAATAGACTCTGTTACGAACTCCTCTGATTTGTAAGTCAAAAGCTATGACACATATTATAGATAAATAATAATAACAAAGAAATAAATAAAAATAGACACTATCACATACTCCTCTAATTCGAAACTCAAAAAATACCACGTATTTATCTTCAAAAATAGCAATACAAAGAGCAAATGATGAAAAAATGGTTAAAATTTTGGCTATTAAATATTAGGTATAGACATGTAGAAAAAATGAAAAATTTGAACAAATATGCAACACACTTTTGTTCACGATTTTTTATTAATGTTTGTTTTCTTCTCCCGTTGCAATGCACGAACACGTTTGCTAGTAACTCTAAAGTTTGAAATTTATCCCACAAAAAAAATGTTATTTTAACCCAACTATCACAAAAGACAGGATAGTGTCTGGAAGCTTCTCATATTAAAAGAAAGAAAAATAGCTAGTAACTTTCAAAAGATAAAGGATATTTTTGTAATTTTACATCTAGCTTTAGTTTGCGTGTTCAGTCCTAAAATTACATTTTATTTTTGGAACGAAGATAGGAGAGAGCAGTTGTTTACATTACCTAAATTTTAATTTAATCGATCTAAAAAAAATAGATAACTTGAACGCCCAGGCTAGCTTGCCACATCACTTCGCGTAGAGGACCCAAGACCCTTCTAGAATTCGCTCCCGGTTCACAACAGAGGAAAATGCGACATGATATGATTTCCTAAATTATATTTTTATTACTATTTATTATTTATATTATACTAAAGTATTTATTATTATAATCTATAATTATTGGATGGTTTATTTGATCACAATTCTAATAGTATAAAGTTTGTATTACAAAAGTTTTAAAAAATAATGAAGGACCAAATCATAGGTAAAAATTCATAAAATTTGAGACATACATGATGAAGTGTCTAATAAACTAGACCCGAGGGAGTAGAAGCAGATGGACTCCAAATTCATCGTAGAAATTACTCCAACCATTAGTCCTCTCTACTACAGAGTGGTTAGGAAGACTAGACTAATATTAACTACTACTACCCCCGTCCTTGTAAGGTTGCAATTATAAAATACTATTAAAGAGGCTAATTGGATCATATGGACCGCCTCACGACTAGTTTAGATACTCCCTCACCACAGAACAAAACATAAGATACATCGACTTTGCTGTATGCCAAACTTGTTTAGTTTTGGTTGATTTTATAAAGAAGCACCTATAACATAAAACAGTTATAAATAGCATTATATGATGTACTCCTACAAATTATAAGACATCCCAAGAATCTTAGAGAGTAAAAAAATCTCAAGTTTGACCAAACTTATATGACAATATAATAACATTTATGATGTCAACTAAATATCATTAAATTTGTTGTTAATTATATTTTTTTAGTATGTCTATTTGATGTTATAATTTTTTATAGTTTTCTCTATAATTATTGGTCAAACTGAGATGCTTTGACTTTTCATGATTCTTAGAATACCTTATAATTTGGGGATGGAGGGAGTATCTAAGTTATAGTTTGATGTATACAGGTAGTATATGTCTAACTCTTAAAACAAAACTAAAAACGATTTACGATTTGAAATGAATGGAATTGTCTTTATCCATCAAAACATGCGTATTGAGAGGTGAACTGTTTTTTAGTCTAGGACTACTAGTGTATTACCTTGGTCCCTAAAAGAATGTAATTCTAGAAACATGGCATGGCTCAGTATACTAAGTTTGATCAATTATAGATTTTAAAATATAAATATTTTTTTATATCAAATAAATATTGTTAGATTAATTACTAAATATATTTTCATAGCTGCACATGCTATCTCTGTCCTAAAAAGAATGTAACTAAAATATGTGTGACGATTAAAGTGCTTCATGTTTGATCATGTTTCTAATAAATAATATTCACTTTAAATTTATTTATTGTGAGAATACATTTTGTAATTAATTTAATGATGTTTATTTGATATAAAAATATCCATTCAAACTTGTTGGTATATTAAACCATAATATTATTTTAGAATTGTAAACTTTTTTATGGATATCAAGGGCCAAGGGGCATGCTTTGGTTTGGTTTGATCGACCTGTATGTTACGAAAATGCATAAATTTTTTTAAAAAAAAACAGACTGTTTACTCTGTATTTGTGTGTTTAGAAAGAAGTAGCACCCGATTGTTAAATGCAGCTAAAACACTTGATTTTCATCAGCAAGCAAAATTCGGTTGTTTCATCAAATACTAGCACAACAGTTCTAGCACTGTTGGATTTAAATCACATAAATAACAGATACAAATATAGGAAACTAATCTAATGCAAGTACAACCTATATATTTTATGTTAAGGGCATGTTTGGAACGTACGAATTTCACAGGAATCGCGTAGGAATTTCACAGGAATCGCGTAGAGAATTCACAGGAATCATTTTATTTTTAGAGTAAAAACGCAGGAACAAGGAGAGAATCCCATGTTCCAAATAGAGCCTAAAATTGTAGTATATACATTATATGCTTGGCACAATCATGCCAGCGCTTTTAAAGAAAAATACCTTCAATTCACAAGCAAATGGAGTCTTTCTCTGTTTTTTTTTTTGAATATATAGCTATATTGGTATGTTTGTTTGATCGTTTCTGCGATAAGCCGACTTATTTTGTAGCTATTTTGTTGTGAAATAAGAATACTGTAACATAATTAAATAAGTTGGACTAATGAACTAAACGAATAAGACGACGAAGGTTTAAACATTATTGAACAGAGTAACAATTTGAAGTTGAAGAGGTCAAGAGGGCTCAGCTTGAGCGCTTGGCTCTAGCGTTTTGAGTGATAAGTATACAAGTTACTGTTTGCTTCGCTTTTGAGCTGGCTTAAATCCAGCCCAAACAGTGTTTTTTTCTCATAAGATTAGCCAGCAGTACATAATCCTATTAGAACAGTGTATAATTCTACCAAGCGAACAGACCCTAAATGGGTTGTCTGAGTTTCTTGGACCTCTTTAAATATTTCGCTTAGTTCGGTTATCGAGAGCCAAAACCGAACCAACCCATTGAAATTTAGTTTGAGAAAACTTGGAACTAAACTGCTAATCAAATTTTCGGTTCCGGTTCCGTATTTCGGTGGTTTAATTTTGCCTCGGGGTTGTACCTTACGTTTTCGTGGTTAGTTTTTACAAATAATTCCCCGCGACGGTTACACTGAACTGGCTCCGTCACGGCGTCTCGTCTTTACTGTAGACTTTAATCCCCGCCTCAGCGTCGCGCCGTCGGTGACGACCTGACAGCCCTCGCCACCGCCCCCGCCCCCGCCCCCGCCGCCGGCCCCGCCTGCGGCTGCCGATGCCTGCCTGCAATGGCGAGGCTATCGCGCCAGAACCTGACCCATGCCTCCGTCACATCTCTACGCCGTTACGGGGAACACTCGCCGCAGCCGCCTTCGCCCGCGTCGGCGGCGTTACGGCAAGCGGCGGCGGTGCTCCTACTCGTGGCCGCAGTGGCGCTGCCCTGCGCCGTGATGTACCGCGCGGCCGTGGAGACTACGAAGCCCATCTATGTCCCGCGTGTGCACCGGCCCTCATTGCCTGCGCCTCCGCTTCATCCGGTTCAGGTACCCGAGGATGACGGCGACTTCGATCCTTCCCCCACCGGCGATCTGGTGGGGTTTGCCTCCTCCTTGTTACATTTATTAATTTTTTCCTATGTTTGATAGTGTTCTGGTGGGATCCGAGGTATTCCTTGAGCTTATCATGTTTTTATAGGTGTTTTCATGCTTGCTGCTTATGCCCGAAATGCGCTCTCGATATTCCTAATCGTACTAGTTTCGGACACCTAGCAATTCTTGCATCCCTGAAGCTGATATAGTGGTGTTTTGGTGGGTTCCCTTTAAGATCATACAACGATTGCTGATATGTTAATACATTTGAGATTTGTTGCCTTGTTGGACAAACTGGTCGTTTTTATACTTGATTTTCTAAGCCTACTTCTCAGTTGTAGACCCCTTACTATGGGTGGAATAAACAAGCACCAATTGCTTGTGTTGTACTGTGTTGTCAAATAAAATACATGAGTGCATTTCTGGTGCACACTTGTGCATGATCTCTTATGCTCTGACGTAAAATAAGATCCTTTTGTTATGTCAGAAATAAACCTGATGTGGTTGTTACTCTTATGCTCCAATCAAGCAGTTACTCCCAATTTTCGCCTCCTGATTGATATGATATCAAGTTCAGTCATGAGGCAGCGCTTGTAACTTGGTATCTCAATCAGCATAATTGTGGTTGTAGGACAGCGAAGATCTCAGACTAGAACTGGTTCTACAGGAGGCTTCCATGGACAATAAGACCATAATATTGACGACCCTCAATGCTGCATGGGCTTCGCCAGGCTCAGTGATAGATCTTTTCATCGATAGTTTTCGGCGTGGTGTTGGTACTAGTTCACTTTTGAGGCATCTTGTAATAGTAGCATTTGATTTGAAGGCGTATGAACAATGTGTCAAGATCCATCCCTACTGCTTTGTTCTTCCAACCAAGGATGTGGATTTTTCTCAAGAGAAGAGGTTTCAGACAACTGGGTATCTGGAAATGATGTGGAAAAGGCTGGATTTCTTGCGGCTAGTGCTTGAAAAAGGTTACAGCTTTGTTTTCTCGGTAAATTTATACCTTTACGTCCCTCCTGTTCTAATGCATTAATATTCAGCTTTTGTACTATTCAGTGTGACTTTCTTATTGCTGGTTTTATCTGATATAAACTAGTGCTTCCCTTCTGTATTGCAGGATGCTGATATCATGTGGTTCCGCAATCCATTTCCCCACTTTTATACTGATGGAGACTTGCAGATTGCATGTGATCACTATGTAGGGAATGCGACTGACTTGAGGAACATAGCCAATGGAGGATTCAACTATGTGAAGTCAAACGATCAAAGCATAGAGTTCTACAAGTTTTGGTATTCTTCCCGATTTAGATATCCCGGGCACCATGATCAGGATGTATTTAATTTTATAAAGCATGATCCTTACACTACAGGCATTGGTCTAGCAATTAAGTTCTTAAGTACTACATACTTTGGCGGCATATGTGAGCCGAGCAGAGATTTAAACAAGGTTTGCACCATGCATGCAAACTATTGTATTGGACTGCAGAGCAAAATTCATGACCTAAGAATCATGATGGAAGACTGGAGTAACTATATGTCGATGCCACCAGCCTTAAAACAATTCATGGCATTGTCATGGAGGGTACCACAAAATTGCAGGTATGATGCCTTCATGGATTTGAGTGTGAATGCTTTTTTTAAAAGGTCCGGTGAACCCCAGCTTATATTACTAAGGAGTAAAAAGTTACAAAGACATGCCAGACTCTGAATATTCCTTCAACCAAAATCATTCTGTGATTCAATGAAGTAGAGCTTGTCTTGGGTCAATTTTCTTTCTTCTGATGGCACTCTGATCATACTTAGAATTGTTTTTTGCAGTCTTTCCTTACTAAGCCCATGAGGATTGTAAAGTGGAAGAAGATAAGCAGTTCAATACTGCAAAACATGTCAACTTTTGAACACGTGTTTTTTCAAAAGAAACACTTCAAGGGTTGGTTCTGTTGCTTATTATCACATTCCTCTGTTTCATGTATAGTATGCTGTAGGTCGCAATCAACATTTCCATGTGTAGGTATGAACTTAAACTTTGGATCTTGTAGAAGGTTAAAGTGTTAAACAGTGAGGGACGCTGACAGAGAATGAAAATCTATGCCACGTACTAGTGTAACTGCTTGAAACAATTGGAGAGCGTGATTATAAGATTGTTTGATCTGATTTATTTAAGCATGCTTTAAGTGGTGCACATTATTAAGAATGATATTGTTTTTCCAAACAATGTGGTTATGGAGAAAGGTAAACCTGATGTGTCTTTGGTTCATATTGCAACAGTATAATAGTATTCGAAACCGTGCCTTACTTCACCCTAATGGGAATATTCTATAAAATTTGACTTCCATAATATAAAGTATTGGCAGAACCCTTGCCATTATTTTTATTTTTTTACAAAGACCTTAGGATCTTTATTCTACAAAATAAATAGTTTGTTTAAATTGCATGATCAACTGTCAATTGGCTAGTAGCTTACAGACAAATATTTGTCTTTCAGGAACAGATGGTGCATAATCAAACATCAAGTATCAACTCTGCGAATTCGATGACATTAACTAATGCTGCCAATTATGTGCCATTATCTACCTGGATCAGCAGCCACTCATGCCGTCATGCGTTGTTTGAAAAGGGTTGCAAGGTTTTAGACTTTGGGATCAAGGGTACTTAGGAGGAACCAGCTCTGAGGACTTGTCTGCAGAGCTAGGAGTATTTCACTCAGAGGACTTGATCTCAATACCCCCAGGTTCTTCAGGAAGTGACACTGTCATCACCTTAGGGACCAGATAAATCCTTGAAAGACTTAAGTGCATGTTTTATGCCTTCTCTGGAAATTTCAGGATTAATTCTGATGGCCTCAGGGCAATCTCAGCAGAAGAAAAGAGAAACTCTTCACATTTGATCTTGATCAGGATATCAGGTCTCCCATAGTTCTTCAACGAAGTGCTTTCCTTTCAACGGCTCCCCCACCTATTAGGGCCGTCAACACCGTCTTGGTAATGGGCCTTTCTGCGGGGATGACTCGTACTTGTGTCAACCCTATCAAGTGATCAGGCATTCCCTCCCTCTCCCTGTTGCTTGGCCTTTGCCTGGATGACTCCCTTGTATCATCCACTTGTGATCCATCCTCTAACCCTTCTATGTGAAATCCTGCTAGCTCTGAAGGCATCCACGACTGGAGGCTTGGTATTCCCCATCAGACACATGCCTCTCCCACTAGAATTTCTTCAATGCACTCTCCCCTCTGCGTTGAGCTCATCTGAACCAAACTCATAAAATCTCAGGTCTTCAATCATATCAACATGGATGTACAAAGCGCACTCCCTCGCTCTTTTGAACCCCCTGTGCCTCTTGTGTGAGGGAACTTCAATAACAAATTGTCCACCCTCGGATGGCTCAGTAATCTGTACACCCACTTGAGAGGGATTTTGTTTGGGTGCTTCACTTAAGTGGCCACTTTGAACCACAACAAAGGACCAACAACTCCTAGTATTGTCATCGACACAGTGGACAACACACTCATCACCCAGGTCTAGTTGCACATAGTAAATGTTCCAGGCAGGGTCAGGAAGATCTTCTACAGTGATCTTGTAGTGAGTGAAAAATATGCTTCACCTCTATAGTCCGCATGGACCCATGCAGTAAACTGCAGAGAGGCCTTGTCAATACTTGACCTTCCCCTTCGCCAATCCTCTCCTTATCCATGTAGACTGGAAGTAGACTAAAAAGGGAGTGTACTAAGTTTTGTACATTACCATGGCTCCTTTGTTGACATTGATGGTCCTGTAGATGATGTCCTTGACCTCCTTCTCATTCCTTGCAGGCCTCTCTCCATCAGTGTCGTCCACCACCACCGACTACTCCAGCGCCAGCTTTATGAGCATATACCTCGGGGATCATCTCAACGCTCCTGAAAACATATCGAGGCTTGTTCTGGTGACTGAGGCTCCTCCCCGCACACACATTGATGCCCTTCAGAAAGTGGAGCCCCCAGCTTGAGGAGCGCTGAGAACTCCTGGTTCTGGTTGCTGGAGTGATCGCCCGGTAGCTGGCACAGTTCTTGGCTTGGGCTTCAGAGTCTTCCAAACAATGTGTTCATGGAGAGAGGTAACCTGCTGAAGCATTATGTCCACCTGATGTTCTGTTGATATCAGAACAGTGTAATAGGATTGGAAATGGCCCTTTATTCTATGCTAATGGAGGATGTGACATAAATATTGGACTTCCCAATTCTAAAGCAGAGGCACAACCCTTGCCATTATTTTTCTTTTTTTGCTAAGACCTTATAGGATCTTTATTGTACAAAATTGGCTGGATACACTGTCAATTGGCTAGTAGCTTATGGAAAAATATGTTGTCTTTCAGGAAAAGCTGGTAAGTATCAACTCTGCCTCTCTTTTTTAGAAAAAAAAAAGATTCAACTCTGTCACTTTGATACCATTAGGCATTAGCTAACACTGTGTCTCTCATCGTTGGAAAATTAGCTGTGGATAGAAGATTCCTTCTCTCCTGTACTATATGAAGTTCTCAACGTTTTGGTTCTAAAATGACTCATCTGGAATTGCAGCCATACATTTGAATCTTTGAAATTGCATCGATTGTTGATGTTTTATCTATGAAGTAAGAATGCAAGAGGCAAGTTGCGCAACAAAAGTGAAGAAAGCTTTTGCTGAGCATAGGACAAGCGAGTGCGAGAGGCCACCTGTTATTGGCATGCAGGGCCCATTTTCCAGGTGAGAAGCGATTTTTCGTCTTGATGGTCTGAAAATTGGATACTCGATTAACGATTTCATGCAGAAATATTGATGATACATAATAATCTTCAATTTACTCAAGGTATGATGACAATCAAAAGAACCAAATCTGAATGGCAAGTTAAGTGCCCGTTTGGCAGGGCTTCGTGAGCGGCTTCGGCTCCGGCTCTTACCGAAGCCCTGCCAAACGGCAGCAGGAGCTGGAGCCTTCTTTCTATTGCGCGGCCGGAGCCATAAAAACAAGCTCCTCCCAGCTCCTCCATCGTTAGGACGTGAAAGGACGTAGTGACCCTCTTTTATTTGAGCGTGTTGCAGCCAGACCAGCCGATTTTTAATGAAAAATGACTATTAGTTTCTTTCTTGTTTCGGAAGCTGGTTAAAATCATCTCGATAGATAATAATTCATAGAAGTATAAAAAACAGTGAAACTATTTTCTCACTATTTTTTTATATTGTGATTAACTAATATATAGTATAAAAGAGACTAATATATAGTACTGGATTCACACACTACTCTCACATAGTCTTGGGTTACGTAAAATAGATATGTTATTTGTTCGTAGCTAGTGACAACTCTTTCTCCTATTTTTTTCTTGCCACGTCACATCTAGCTAGCCAAATAACTAACCATTACGGACGCCCTAAGCAAGGGTATTACAGACATTTGTCATCTTTCATCCATTCAACAAATCAGGAGGAACCGTTTTGCCAAACGTTTCTTGAAACGGCTTCGGCTTTTTCAAAGAAGCCACTTTGGAGGAGGAGCCAGAGCTGGAGCTATTTTTGGAGGAGCCAGAGCCCTGTCAAACAGACCCTAAACTAAGTCTAGAGTAGGAAACATAAAAACTAAAATTCTTCTCTGGCAGGGTGTCAGAATTATGAATTCCAGCTAATCGACTTGCCAGGTCACGCTTGCCCATTCAGCAACTAATAACGAATCCAATGGGGGGAACCTGAATTGCTGTCACCTTTGTTCAGGGTGATCGTCTCCGCCATTTCCACCAGTCGCTACAGTCGGTAGGGTTGCTATTCAGATGGCTACGAAAAGATAAAAATCTCCGGCTCATGCCACCCACTTAAGCCCAACCTTATCTTATCACAAAAACCAGTGTCTTTATCCTAGACTATGAAGATGCCCTTTCACGCTTTGCCAGTCCGAATCATCTCGGATTTAAAGCTTCGGGCCCATTTGAATCTATTCATATATAGCTGGGACATTGACACATCATGCATGCTAGTATTAGTTGCCGGCAATTCTATCTACTTCGAATTCAAACACCTCCTATAATTAAACCAATCGAAACAGGCATGTTCAAATTCTGTCACCCGGCTAGATCTGTTTTTTTTTTCTTTTTTCATTTACGATTGGTAGAGCTGTTGGGCAACTGCTGCTGCTACTATTACCCTTCATGTGTGATGTGTGCAGTGATCCTGTGAATGAAGCCCGGCAGCTAGGGTGTTGTCGTGTTGATGTCTGTGGAGAAGCCACGTCCGCAGACCCCGTTCTGAGCTCGATCGTGCCATTCCAAAGCTGTTTATAGACTGATACGCAGTCCTAGCTGCGACGTGGTAATAACGAAAGCGGCGGCGTGCCGTCGAGATCAGCGTACAAACGTAACGTGCGTGCAGGCTGCCCCGTCGCATCGCATAGATCTTTGTGGATACTATATGTGATCGATGAGATGTCCATGGATGCCATATGATTTTTGATTTGCACGGCCCGGTCGTGACTCGTGGTCCAAGCCCAGGATCGGAGAAAGCAGGAAAGGCGGCGTCGTTAACATGAGGTACCAGCAAAAACAACACTGTATCGATGGGATTCCGGAGGTAATGGAATGGCTGTGCGTCTCACACTCCCACCGCGCGCAGCTTTTGATCAGGAGGAGGATCGACCCCCTTTTGTTAAAGAGCAAGCTAGGGGCGCTGCCGTTCATCCTTGATACAGACGGTTCAGGGCAAGGGGCGTTCATCATTTTTTTTTCCTCGAAGAAAAGAAAGAAAGAAAGAAAGAAGAGCATGAGGTGATGGTCAGTGGTCACTTGAACCTGGTCCTTGGGATCTTGGATGATTCACCCTTTTATTACTGTTCCGTCCGTCCAAATGAATTCTGCTTCCCGGAGATTCGTCGCCCAAATTTTCCCCGTTCCAAGTTCGAGGGAACGAGAAAAGTGACCATTGTTTGATCGATGCTCAGGTGTAGCGTGAATGCGTCTCAAACTTTTCTAGTGCTTTCCATCAAAAAAAAAAACTTTTCTAGTGCACGTATTTGATGTCACAAACTTTTCTAATTTTTTCTATAATTTCTTTTTGTCAAATTTAAGATATTTTAATTTTAGAGAAAAAGATTAAATGGTTTATAATTTGATTTGGGACGAAAGGAGCACGTGATAGGCAGGCTGATAGCCTTGCGCTTGTACGAAGACCGTTCCGGGCTGCGACTGAAAGGTGAAAGCTCGCCGCGGCTCTGACGGACCGCTTTGAGCAAAAGCAGGCAGGAAAGACGATGCCACGGAACATGCGGTTTCAGGCCGAAAATTAAAGCGACGTCCCAAAACCACCCAACCGCCTCGTCTCGACAGATCACCACCACACGCGCAGCACAGGCGGCCGCTGCGGTGCGCGGTCGTACTCGTACCCGCCCGCCCGCGGCAGGCAGAGAGGCAGCAGCAGCATTACCGCCGGGCGGCCGGGCGCGCGGAGTGGGGCATGTGATCCGCATGTGCCGCGCGGAAAGGCCCCCGGCTCCATCCATGTGCGGACCGCGCCTAGTGGAGAGGCCGCTTTGCCCCGCCACTACCACTACCGATCGCATCGCACGGCCGCGGCGTCGCGCCCGGGAGGAAGAAGCTCGCGACGTCGATCGGGTGGCCTAACCCCGGAAAAAAGGCGGGTTCCATTTCCATCCCTGGCCGTCGTTCGTTTCCCCGGTAAACTTAACCAGCCCACGGACGTGCGCATGTCACCGCGCACTACGCACTTTCACCGGTCGCGGGCAGATGCGGATCATCATCGGGTTTCGGTAGCTGCCGTGCCGGCGGTCCCTTCCTGGTCACGGAAACGGCAATCCGGCGATGTGCCGATCGAGCGCTTGCTTGCTTGCTTTCGGAGCGCACTGGTGCCGCGCGTGCGGTTTGGGGGCCGGCTGTGCTGTGCGCCGACCACGTGCGGCGACGTACGTACTATATACGAATCTAAAGAACGGCCGCGAGGAGGTCTCGGCGCGGGCGGGATCGAAATGGACGTGACCACCGCCGTAGGTCAGGTCAGTGGTGGAACAGCACATGCGGGCTATGGCGGAGTGACAGGTAGCGGGAGGGAGACCGAAAGCGCCTGTACCCGCCCGCATTCGGCCCAGTGCGGCTCATGCGTGTGGCTCCGCGGGACGCCATCTGTCCCTTGCTCGCATGCAACCCCCTCTTCATGCATGGTCGCCTGATCTGTGCAGTAGCACATACGACGGATTAGATCTTGCTCAGGCACGGACTTATTACGGCGCGCGGGCGACACACATGCATGCTGACATTATTCTCTCCACCTCCCTAGCTAGACGAAAAGGTGCAGCTAAGCAAATACGGTACTGTATGTATATATCCTTACTTAGTGCCAAGAATCGATTCCATTTCATTTGGGTTTTACTTTTAGGGAGAGCAATTGGCGTATGGTGGAGACACAGACACCATGTCGAGAGAGACGATGGATGGAAGGCATGGGATTGGATAGATGCAGCTGTGCCTGTGAGAAACGATGGCAGCTTAGTAACACTAGAGATAAAGTTCCCAAAAATATAAAAAAAAAACACTAGAGATAAAGCACAAGACGGCTGATGCATCGTGCCGTGCCTGCGCTGTTGAAGATATGGCAGGAGAAAGGAAGCAAGAGGCGCGACGCTAGACATCAGGAGTCTGTTTGGAACGCATAAATTTTACAAGAATTACATAGAAGTTTCACATAAGCTAGTTTATTTTCATAGAGAAAACACGGGAACATAGAAAAATTCCCGCGTTCTGCCTCCGTTTGCTGCCTACGACGGATGATTGGACGGTTCAGAATAGAGCCGGTGTATTCTGCCGACCATGGAGAGTCCAACCGAGAAAGCCAAACGTCATTGGGTACGCTAGCAATGCGACAACGAACCATGGACTTGCTGTGCCGCAACATATGCAATTGGACAATAAGGTAGGAGTTTTCATAGTGGGATGGAAATTTAAGCCCATAGATATTCTATTATTTGGAAACAAAAAATACATATGTTGAAAGGATTACAAGCTAAGTCACTTCACCCAAAAGTCTTTCACTAGTTATAGATGGGTTGGCTAAAACAAGTACTGAAAGAGAGCATTTCGAGTGCCCAAATTGAGCTCTGAAACGGTGAACGGCTATTTGAACCAAAAGGAACCCCACACCTTTCAAAGCTTCAACCACTACACATTCCATCCACTGAGACCTGCTGCTGCCTGTGAGTGAGCCCCCTGCTTTCTTTTCTTCTGTTATTCATTCCTCCAAAGACCACCACAAAAGTCACCGATAAAAACTATACTACATCCAGGCGCCTGGCGCCCGGCACTCGCGCTCTATAAAAGGGCAACCAAACCAACCCTTCTCAACACACTTCTCACGCCGCCTCCCCCTGCCCTGCCCAGAGAGCCTTCGATCCGCATCAGCCAACGACACCGGCACGCACACAGCACTCCGGCGCTGCCATCTCTGCCACCGTGTTGCAAACCCGGCCATGGCGAGGATACTCGTCGAAGTGCAAGCGCCCGCCGGGTCGTCGAGCTCGCCGGAGGACACCATAAACTCGGACATGATCCTCATCCTCGCCGGCCTGCTCTGCGCACTGGTCTGCGTCCTCGGGCTGGGCCTCGTGGCCCGGTGCGCGTGCTCGCGGCGCTGGGCCACGGCGGCGTCCGGCCGGTCGGCGCAGCCGGGCGGCGCCAAAGCCGCCAACAAGGGCGTCAAGAAGGAGGTGCTGCGCTCGCTGCCGACGGTCACGTACGTCTCCGACAGCAGCAAGGCCAAGGCCAAGGCGGAGGAGGGAGGAGAAGAAGAAGGCGGGGCCGACGAGTGCGCCATCTGCATCGCCGAGTTCGAGGAAGGGCAGGCCATGCGCGTGCTGCCGCAGTGTGGCCACGCGTTCCACGCCGCCTGCGTCGACACGTGGCTGCGCGCGCACTCCTCCTGCCCGTCCTGCCGCCGGGTGCTGGACGTCGACCAGCTGCAGCTGCCGCTGCCGCCCGGCGAGCGGTGCCGCCGTTGCGGCGCGCGCCCCGGTGCCGGTGCCGGTGCCGCCGGCATCATCAGCGCGCTCTGGAAGCCGCCCACGCCCTGCAGCGCAGAGGGGCTGACGTACCTGGCGTAGTGCCGTGCGCACTCGACACAGGGACTCTCTGAGCCAATGCGCAAGCTCAGTGGTGAACTTGTTTTTTTTTTCCTTTTAGTAGCCTTGTTGTAGGTGTGAGTAGTGATTAGCTCACTGGGGGTGCAGTGGGGGGAGTGTTCTGGACAAGCATCAAGGTGTGTGTGCCTGATTGATGGATACAAATTGTCCCTGTAATTTGTTTGTACATATGTGCAGTGCAATGATAAAAAGCTTGAAAGTTAGTTTCATGCACTCGGGAGAGTCTGCAATCATCATCAGTGACGAACCCATGGGTTCACTTGTTACCGAAGAGCATTCTTATTCAAGTCTCCATTCGTATCACGAAATTAACCGTTAATTCAGCAGCTCGTTGGTTTGAATTTCAGTTCTTTTGGCCAACGTTGAAGAGAAACGACAATACAGAAACTGTATTTCTTGAAGATAATATGAACGCTGGTCATCTAGATATTTGTTATTTGAACAATTTACCTTTGTCTTTGCGGTTTCCTTTTTCTGTGCGGAATTTAGCCTTTTGCCATTTATTCCATCCAAAAGTTGTATCATATTTTCTGCATCGAGCAGCATTTGTTAGGTCTCTGACTTTTTTTTTTAGAAATTTTCGATCAACACTCTTATGCTTGCAATTATAGAAGTAAGCAAATATAGGTCCATCTTATTATCTCTCAGTTAATATATAATCTGAAGACCGAAGGTAAAACATTGGTTTTTACATGAATCAATGCTACAATGGTTCTATTCATTTTGCTAAAATTTAGCTTATGTTAAATACTTATGCTTATTTGGTGTAAGAGAAAAATACCATTTGCTCGCTGAAAAGTGTTACTAAAGTAGTGTCGATGAACAGGACCAATAAGTAACTTAGAATCTTCGCTGCAGAACATTATTGCAAAGAAAGAGCATAAGGCGGAATCCAGCGAAATCTGTAGTTCTGTACCTGACTACGACCTCTCGGGTCCGAAGCAGTCAACCACGCTCGCAACCTCTCCTCAACGAGCCACCACCTTCCGATGAAGTGGGTCAGCCACCTAAGCCAATGGCGCCATGCAAACAGCAGACCTAATGCAGGCATGTGATGTGAGCACATGCCACTAGCTAGCTTAGCAGTTGAATAACAAAACCAAACATGTGTGCTCCTATGCCGCAAGCAAACAAAAAGGACCACACAACAAAACACTGAGAGGCCCTCCTGCTAGTTTTCCTTCCACTTGCCAGTGGTCGTAGAGTATATGGGTCAACCAATCCGAGCACCTGAGATACGCTGGCAAGACAAATGAGTGAGCTTAGTTTAATTGAAAAATAACGTATTCTGTAGCTTCTCGTCTGCACTTTCGTATCTATGGACGTTGGACGGCATGGCAGTGCACTGACAGTATTATAAGTGGGGCTTTGGGTTGGGTAGGCTAGGCTGTTTGTTGAGGCCGGCGGCTGGCTGGAGCCCAAACGCCGCCTTTGCACACTGATCCTCGTGCACTTTGCCAACACCAACAACCATGGATCATGGATGATAAGACGAGTTCATTCATATATTATTCATCGATGCGTCTCAGAAAATTCCAGAGCCTATATCTGGTGGCATTTAACAACGAAATCTTCTTGAATGTTCTTTGCGCGCTCCAATATCGTCGGATGCTTCCTCGCGGACGGGTAAAGCTAAAGCCTGTCCTGATAACGAACCCGGCCGTGGAAAAGGGCTGCCGTGAATCGGAGCGGAAGCTTCACCGCTGCGCACGCACATGAGTTGCGTGCCTGGAGTTCTTATCAGTGTGTTGCCGCGCGCGCGCATTAGCAGCTCGAGTCAATCCTCAACCACTCGGCTCAACTCAACCTCAACTGAGGAGCTAGCGGCGAGGATTTTTGACCCAAGCACTCGCTGCACTGAGGTTGTGTCAAATCATACTGTATCTCCCTCGCTCCGGCCCTGCACTCGGAATGGAGATGGAGCAAATGACATTATTGAGGGACAACGGCAGGTGTCCGAATCCTTCGCTGCGCCGCCGCGCTGGCAGCTGGCCCCGACCTGTGGGCAAGTTGCCGGAGGTCAACGGCCGGTTGCTGGAGCCATTCCTGTGCTGGCCCGCCGGTGCCATTGCACGTCGCGCGCGAGCGAGCGCAGTGAGTGGATCGCGTCCCGGGTCCGGCGATGGCGATCGGCGACCAGACGAGAGTGCACAACTTTTTATTTATTTATTAAATAATTGTTCCAATTACTTAAAACTTTGCTGAAATAGAATAATCTCCATCTGGGAAAAGCTCATCATGACGTTTTTTAAACGAGGAACTCCTTATTTTCAATAACCAGAAATACAGCGTCCGGAAAGCGTGAAGAAACGTTCAGAAAACCATCTACAAACTACCCTTACTACCTGCTAATTCCATCTGATTCAGATGAACAGACAGCAGTCAAACATGACAGAAACTTCACGAATCACGATAACTAAGCAAAGGAAACTACCCCCACCTTCCATTACAGAATACAGACATAGCAAAACCAAACCATCGAGCAACGACAAAAACTGCCAGCAACTTGATCCATCAAGCAAATCGTCAAGATCAAATGTCATCAGACATGGCCATTCGAATCCTACGGAGTGTCATCCTTCTGGTGTGTCATGGTACGAGCTAAGTCTCTAGGAGAAGGCATCGAGACCAAACCAAAGGGGTCCAGGAAGCCAAATCAATGTTTCGTCGGCCTAGACTGGTAGCAGTATATTGGAGCCAGACCCAGCTGCGTCTAGCGTATGCTGCTTGGTAGCTGTAACAGAGAGGAATTAAGAGAGGGGAGGAGAAGAACTGGAACTCTTGGTTTGCGTCGGATGTTGGCGGTGCGGCTCTAGTTGACTAGTTGTCGGCGACGACCAAATACGGCATTCTCGTATCCAAATATACACCCGAGTTCTATAGTAGATATGGTAATACTAGTATCATAACATCTGGTATCAGATCTAGATCGCCACCTGTGCAACTCAAGATGGCCCCTAGAGGTGCTAATCTGCGGCAGTTAGCAGGTCCTTGGTTCTTGTGCTCTGAAGCTGACCAACGGTTCGAGTTAGTGTTGTTGTCCACTCAAACCTCTAGCCCTGTGTATTGGTACATGAACATGACGATCTCTCAAAGGAGAAACTGCTGGAACACTTGGTGGTTGTTTATCAAAAATTGGAGTAGAGCCATTTGTTGACGCTGACAAGAACTACTGATGCTTGGGTTCAGTGAAGAATGAGTTGCAGATACATACACGTGGAGAGTTGGTGATTCTGAGTGTAACCCGACATTTTCAGAATACTGCTATGCAAGGAGATACTACAGTTCACGGACTGGACTGTGCATTTATCACAAGACAAATGGGGCCACTGATAGCAGCATTCAGAAGCACATAGACTACATGTTCATAGTCATTCATATGTCCTGCATGATGAGAAAATTGGGGTGATAGATTCTCATTCAGCTCGTAGAAGGCATCAATTAACTCTACGGCCATCTACCGTCAAAGCAATATACAGTATATGAGATAGGAAAGAGCATTGAGCGTTGGTGCAGATGTATGCCAGCCTTCTTCCCCTCCCCCTTCTTGCCGGAGATCTACTGCCAATCCATATGTTTTATCCCTATCATTTCAGGAACCTTCTAAAAGTATACTACCACGCCTCTTGATCCATGTTCATCGTCCCTGCTAAGGTTAGGCCCTTTTTTATCAAGCAGCTAATAGTTATCTATAAAATTAATTCTAGTGGATCCATATATGGCAGTTATTGCCCGATAAAATTAATCTCGGTGGATCCAAACACTCGAACTAATACATCAAAATGAACTACCCAGCCAATAACATGCTCCTCATAACAAAATGCAGTACCCAGCTAACATGCTGCTGATAACTAAACGCAGTTAACAATCCAACACGGCCTGCAACGCATTGCGTCATATGATGAATAATTGAAAGCAAATTATTAGGAGTACATATGCTTAAGCCAGCTTGAAATTCCTCCTTTTTACATCAGAATATCGAATATCCACGTTTACAGGTAGACATTTTGTGTTACGTGATGGGCCAGCTCCATATGAAAACTTGCAATTAGTGGAAGGGCAACAGGCACGCTTGGTTTCCTCGCCAGTGCTTACCTCGACTGTCTAGACAAAATTCAGACTGTTTGGATTCTTTACCATCTTGCTTCGTTTCCGTGCTGTCAAGCTTTTTTCCTTGGGTATCCTTGACCAGCTAGGGTTAGGTGACGCAAGGCCACGAGAAAACTAAATACGCCCGACGTCTATGAACATTTGCAATCCAACTAATGCATAATAATTTTCACTTTTCATCGAGGAAACAGGAGTTACCCTACCCTGAACTCCTGAAACACGCCCCCTACAATGCTTCAACCGACAGTCAGATATGGCAACCAAAAAATGTGGCAGAATTCGTGTAGGAAGGGATTGGAAGAAGCTCTCCGCAGGCTGTGCCAGGCGTTCTCTCATACTGCAACAAATTTCTTGGATGTTCAGACTTCAGAGGGCACCAGGCGCGTCCCTCATGCTTATGTTCAAGCTGTTTCTCATTGTTCTCCTCCCAACTCCCATATTGCCCTTTGTCATCATGGCAACAAATTCCCCGTAATCAATACGCCCATCCTGATCAAGGAAAACAGAAAAAGGGCAGTTACTGTACATGTTGAAACAGTTGCTGTGTGTACAATGCAGAAGCTGTAAACATTTTGATTTAATAATATACTGTAGAAATACCAGACAAAAATGGGCAAAGGAATTTACAGGTTGCGCAACAGTAAACAAATACTGCACATATTCAGGTCCTTTTGCATCAATCAGTAAGCGTTCAGATCATATTTTCCCAGACAAATAATGTATGCTATGCAGTTCAGGTATATATATCAGCAATCATTCTTGTCCAAGGATAGCTACAACAATACAATTTTTCCTGCTTCTTTACAAATACAACCTAATGAGATTCAGTGCATCCTTTATGCATGGGATAACAAAATTGAAACCCAAACTAATGCAAAGTTAACATAAGAAAACCAATATACTTACATTATCCTGGTCAGCTTCTTTAATCACATCATCAAGAAAAGCAGCTGGCATGTTATGCTCTTTGCACGCTTGTTGAAGCTCATCCACAGTAATGTAACCACTGCCATCTTTGTCAAAATACGAAAATGCTGCAACTAGATGCTCCTCACGCTCCAGTTTATTGAGGTGCAATGTAGCAGCAATGAATTCTATATAATCAATGGTCCCACTGTTGTCTATATCTGCCTAAATGATTCAAATAAAACCAAGGTAACTAATTATCATGTAGTCTGATTAACTCTTTAGGACTAATTCTAAAAAAATAACTCTGGGTGGTAATCCCTCCACTGAGATTCATTAAAAAAAGAAGCCCTCATTCTAAAATTTGCACTCCTCCATTTCAAATGATAAGATGCTTTGGCTTTTCTAGATACATTGATCTTATTGTGCATCTAGACATAGTGTATATCTAAGTGCATAGAAAAGGCTATTTATCTAGAAAAGCCAAAATGTCTTATAATTTGGAATAGAGGGAGTACATCATAACTCACAGCATCCATATGGAGCTTTTATTGAATTGTAAGGACATGCAAAATCAAAATGGATTTCATGCACATTGAGTAGTGACATATAAGCAAATTCATCAGACATAAAAAAACTGATGTTTAAAGGAAATTTTAGCCATGGAATGCCTGAAACATGAAAGTTTTTCTTGTAGCCAAGACATCACAGTATAACAAAAAGATGAAAATGAAACCTTATTCAATCTCAAATTTTGAAATTCATTAATCAATGCAATAGCTTGCAGTCAAGAGAGATCTTTAATATCCAAAATATTCCTAGCTTTGTTGGAGGCCTTGAACTTAATTGTCTCTTAGTTTCTGTATTAGGCCCATTTGATTTTTCTTTGGCTGAACTGGTATCCCCAGTCCTGTATCAGATTCTATGCTTTCTTAAAAGCAGAGGTAAGACTCTTTAAAAACACTCCCAGCTATGGCAAATTTAAAGATAAACTTAACACTAAGAAGGCAAGAACAGCATGCATGTCATACCATATTTTCTAATCCAAGAATACTGATATTGTGCAACAAAACCCGCTGGAAAAAGCTAAAAGGTAAGGTCCTTTTCGTCAACAAACTAAAGCTGTCTCATAGCAGATCCAAAACAAAACAAAAAAGTCCTAAGCGATAATTGATTTTCAAAAAACTTACCGCCTCCATGAGATCACGAATTTCAGTATCCTTTAATGTGGAACCATATTTTCTCAATCCTTCTTTCAGTTCATCATATGTAATTGCACCGCTATTATCTGTATCCATTGCCATGAACATTTCCTTCAGTCCTGCAATCTCCTCCTCCGAAAGGCTCTCAGCAATTACCTGATCGAAGTAGAATAAATACAAATCCTCTATTAACAGAAAAGTTAATAAAGCTGCTCCAATACAATGCAGCAACATGAGGATGATACTAACACAACATTATACTAAAAATACTAATAGCCTTGGGCTGGTGGCAGTTGGTAATCTTAGGTGAAGATGGCAGATCAGTTGCAGATAATGGAACCCGGTTGATTTATATAAGTAATGTGAAGCAATAATCAAAATTGCATGTAATATAATAGTGAAAACACTAGCCTTCACAAGACAGTAGAATAGAAAAAGGTATGAAGAAATAAAGACTAAGCACATATGCAAATGGCAGGAACTTCACTATTATGCAGCCAGGAACAATCAAGCATTGTGAAGGCCAATGAACCATTGCTACATCTATGTAAACAGTATATATATAATCCACCAAAACAAAAATAATAATTGCATCTACCTGCAAAGCCATCTTCTTTAACTTATTCATCGCTGAGAACTGCTTGATGCGAGACAGGACAGCTGGATCCAGAGGACGATCAGGAGCGACCTCATGGTCACAAATCCATGGATGACCTGAACACAAGAAAATTGGGTTTCTTATCAGAACAATTGTGCAGATATTAATACTAGGCATTAAAAAAAGTGGGTGCACAGTCATTGTGCACAATATCAAGTAGGCATGCTTAGCATATAGTTGTATCTGCACAATAGAAATGTACAGCACAACAGTATATTCAACTAACCAATGAAATTAGTAAAGAAAAGGGAAGCAAGAAGCTCTGTACAGGTGAAACTAACTAACATAGAACTTCATGCGCGGTTAGGCGCTCTGATGGGAGAGGATTCAGCATTCTTCTTATAAGATCCTTCGCACTCTCAGAGATCACAGGCCAAGGATCTGAATCAAAATCAATTACACCTTTCAAAACAGCATCGAAAATTCCTTGCTGTGTCTCTGCAATGAGTACATTAAGAAAATCAGTCTAGAAGAGGAAAAGATCTGTCCACTAAAAACTGACTTTGGATCTTTGGTAATCAAGGGTCAATAGAATGGCAATATCTCATGTAAAAATATTATGAACTTTGAACAGCAAACCTTTTACTAAAAATAGGAAAAAAACAAAGATGAAGCTATACCTGCCCAAAATGGCGGTACACCACTTAGAAGTATGTAAAGAATTACTCCAGCTGTCCACACATCAGCTTCTGGTCCATATCGTTTCCGCAGCACTTCTGGAGCTACATAGTAAGGGCTTCCCACAACGTCGGTAAAAATTTGACCTGAATAAATAAACAACAGGGAAACATGGCTTACGATCTGCAGCAAGCAACATTAAACGTAAACCTCAAAATCCTAATCAAATGAATGCATTTGCACAAGAGAACAAGGGAAAGAGGGTTTTAAGAGATAGTAGTAGAATAACATTTCAAGTAAGCAAATGAATGCTAATCTAAATGACATCAAAACTTGCCTTCAACAATAGAAAAACTAGTCGAAATACTTTGCTAGTAATTTCAGTGACGTTATCTAGAATAATGTTTTTCCAGTAACCTTTTCCCCTCTCAATACTATCTTGAATAATGTTTTGCAAGTTCTCTCAGTAACATATAATATAACTGATATGATTCTTTTGGAACAGTAAAATGAAAGTGACCCACAATCGCAAATCACTACAGAACAGATCAATATGTAAGTGTTCAGCACAAACTAACTATTGCAGTGCATAATAAATCATTCTACAGAGTTGCAGTGACATAACTCTTGAAAATTGCATGGACACAAAATTCGGGCACAGCATTTCCTTCAATAGCAGTATAATTCCAAGATGGAACCTCCCCAATCCTTGACAACCAACATTACTAGGTCATTCTCTGTTTCGCATTTAACTCATTCTTTTGTTTTATGTTCCTCTCTCCTCACCTGATTGTAAAATCTACAAGGACCTCATTGTCTCATTGTAAGTGTACACCACTTGCAATAAAAGTTCAGGTCGCCTATTGGGCCACCGCCGCTGTAGTTTATTCCTTTTTTAATTATAAGTCATTGCGATGCAGATTATATTGATGTTTTCACCAATTAGCATCAAAGACAAAGCAAGTACAATGAACACAACAGCCCCCCAACGGTGACTCACCAGGCTTGAAGAACACGGAGAGGCCGAAGTCGATGGCCTTGAGCGACATATCGTCATCCTTGTTTGCGAGCAAGAAGTTCTCAGGCTTGAGATCCCTGTGCATTACACCGAGCGAGTGGCAGGCCTCGACGACCCCAACGATAATGCGCGTGAGCTCCGCGGCCTTGCGCTCGCTGTAATGCCCGCGCTGTATGATACGGTCGAACAGTTCCCCGCCCGCGCAGAGCTCCATAACGATGTGGACGTAGTGCTGGTCCTCGAACGCGCCCTTGATGGCGACGACGTTCCGGTGGCCGGCCAGGTGGTGCATAATCTGGATCTCGCGCCGCACGTCCTCGACATCCTCCCTGGTGATGAGCTTCCGCTTGGCTATGCTCTTGCAGGCGTAGTCGACGCCCGTGGCGAGGTCCGTGCAGAGGTAGGTGGTGCCGAACTGCCCCTGCCCCAGTTTGCGGCCGAGCGCGTAGTGGTCGCGGAGGCTCGGGGTCGGGTGGCCCAGCACGTTGGCCGTGAGCTCCGCGGGGGCCGGCACCCCGCGCCGCATGCCTGGGGCGGGGGGCGGGGCCGAGCCGTCCGCCGCCGCCAACCTCGCCTCGGCGCCGGCGGCCGGACGCGCGGCTCGCTTCCCGTTCCCATGCGGCGGCGCGGGCTCATCGGCGGCGGCCGCGACGGGTGCGTAGCCCGCCGCGTCGCGGCGCTGCGACGGGCTTCCGCGGAAGCTGGCGAAGTACTTGGATCTGAGCGTGACGCCGCACGTGTTGCCCATCACACTGTCGGCGCGGGCGCGGCGGGGAGGCCGATCACTCTCGCTCGCATGTACCTCGGCCTCTCTCTCTCGGGGTTTAGGGGGGGAGAAGTCGCGGCGTGGCGTGGGCAACGAGACGCGCGGGCGCGGGCGATGGAGATGGAAAGGGGAGAGCGCCTCGGGTGATAATTGGAGTCGGGGCTTGGATGTCGCGGCGCAAATGGGAGAGAGGAGCGCGGGCGGGGGAGGATGAGGAGGGTTCACGGCGGCTTCGCGGCAGTCGGTCACGCTGCAAAGGAAAGCGAAGCCAAGGCTGCTTTGCTGCGGTCGCGCTGCGTCTTCTCTGGCGCAAGCTGCTCCGGTTGGATCGGAAGACTCGAGAGGATACGTATACTATTTGCCACTGTCAGCGGCTCAGCGCGCTGCCTGCCACAGCGTACTCCCCTATGCAAAAATATCCAGTCAAGGAATTTCATCGCTGGCATTGGAAACGTTGTTGTTTTCGATACCTTTTGCGCTTAAGGTTTCCCTCATTTCGTCATTTGGCTTTACTTGTTGAGTGACTTTATGTTCAAATTAGTTACACTAGTCTTGTAGCCAGGCGGCTAGAGATGATATCATTCTACTATCCTAGAAATCAAGAACACGACCATCTCATCCCTACTTTGTCCCAAAATCAAATGCTACCCCGGTTGCTGCCTTTCGTGTTGAACTGACCAGCAGGATAGGAGTCGTCGGAGCTGAGAAAACCAAGAAGCAAGAAGGTCCACAGACCAACCGTGCGCAGACCGCACACGGCTAGTATGCGCGCCACGGGCAACGTGCGGCGGCGTGGGATCAGGGGCGCTCGTGCGTTCGGCCGGATAAGGTGCGCTCCGGCTTTGCCAGTTGCCACGTGCGCTGGATGGAACCCGTTCTCTCGCTACCCATGCGGTGTCGGACAGATACGGACCCTGCTGACACTGAAGCTTTGTGCTGCAGCAACAGCGTGGACGTTTTAGCTGTTCGAGGCCAACTTCAGGCTGGATCACTCTAGCTCGGCTAGAGCTAGAGGTAGAGTTAGTTTGTAAATTAGCTAAACTAAGGAGATGTTTAGATTCAAGGCTAGTTTGGGTTAGTTTGATAATAAATTATTTTTACAAATCATCCAAATATATTTATGTGAGATCTTATTCTAAAGTATTTATTGTAAAGAATTTAATGGTATAATCAGAATTTTATTTAGATGTTTGGTTTGTGAGTTATAATATTTTTTAGTTGTATATGAGGTGGGTCTCGCGTTCCACCACAACCAGCCTAAACTAGTTCAAATAATCACCTCTTTGTGGAGCTAGTTTTTTGGGTAGACACAACTAGCCCAAACTATCTCTTCTGTTTAGATACTTTTAGACTACTTGAGTGCAAACTAACCCAAACTAGCTCTAGCCCTGGAATCCAAACACGGCTATAGTAGCTGTGCCTGTCCCATAGGGCGGCGAGTGCCAAGTGGAGTGGAAGTGATGAGAATATGGAAAAGAGGCGCGCGGTCCGATCCGGTGGTGGTGGCAACATCGGAGGAAACAGGAAAGTGCCACTCTATTCGGTGGCCTGACTTTCGTCTTTCGAGTTTCGACGGAACACAACATATGGATGCGATCGTGGAAGATCTGAGCGTCACTGGATCAGATCCGTTTCACCCAAAAGGCTTATCGGGTATCATTGCTTTAGAGCTTTATACCGGTTCTCGTAAATGCACAAATTAGGCTCCCTAGCGATGTTTCAGAAGAGTCGTCCCTCCATTTCTTTTGTATAGGAGATGCATATACGTATATTTTAAGACCCAAACATTGCAAACTTTAGTCCTGGGTCAAACTTTGTATCAAATGACATTTCATTCGTTCTTATCCAACTCTCTTGACATGCGTGCGCGCATGCATACAAAATCGGTCTCCTCTAGCTCACCTTTTTTCTTTTTGAAATTGGGATCCAATTTTGCATATTTGTTACATGTTTCGATCGACACAATTCACCTCTTTATAACCTTCAGTATTGATCGAAATAAAGATTTTTAAAAAAAAAATCAAATATTACCATCATCTATTTCCGATTTGTCACGAGTTAAAGATGAAGAGTGGAGATGGCTCTCCAAAGTGCACGCAGTATATAAAGAAGATGTTGAAATGTGGAAAGATACAAAGAGGGGCTTTTGTTCAAATGACTTTGATTATAGTACAAAAGATGCATTTGATTTTGTTTGTATAATACGACGATTGTCATGAATGGGAGCCTGTCTCTATCGACCTTCCTCTTGTGTGTTTCAGGTAACTTAAATTTATTTTATCAAAAAAAAGTAACTTTAATTTATTTATCTTTTGCTTTGTTAATTGTTATATAGTAATGTAGATGAAAACTGTAGCGAGAAAAAATAATAACTACCCACAACACAAAAAAAAAACGAACTGTATCCAACCAACGTGTCATATTTTGAAACGGATGGAGCAGTAACAAGTTAAAATTCGACCAAAGTGCAAAAGGCCCATGGGCCACTATCTGTTTGTAGCTCCGTCGACTTAGTAGACTATTGGCCCAAATAAACTTAAATGGGCCCATTCAGCAGTTTCGTGATGTTTTTCCAAAAGTAGAACCGATATCCTTCTCTCTCGATTCCCGAAATGAAAAGTTGACTTGTGTTTAAGCTCCACCCACCAGATTGACGAGCTAGCCATATCATGTGATAAGTCGTGTCGTGGATTTAATTGCTCACGAGAAGGTACAGCCGCGATTAAACAGCGCTGGTTTGGGCAATGTAGGTAGAGGAAAGAGACATGGAACCATCACGTACAGATGACACCCACGCCTCGCCGTAGCACACAAGTCCTGAAAAGGATCGGAGACCGACCATCCGCGGTCAAAGCTCACGTACAGACAGTTCAAGTCGCCTCCTAGCTGTGTCAGTGTTATCGATGGGCGATCAACTTTGAGCAGTGAGCGATGGTGATCTTAGGAAAGGGAAGCAGATACAGCACGTAACGCATGTGTACAGTACTAGTAGTACGAACCACAGTACTAGTGGCTTTGTTCGTTCGTTCGTATTATGGAAGGCGCCAGAAAGCCTTTTTCAGTCGTTTTGTTATTATCATCTCGTTTCATTCAGTTTGCCATTTGCCCGTCCTGGACTTGTAGGTACATTGGTACACAGTCAGCAGTCTCGTATCTCGTCTAATGCAATGCCACATAGGATTTTTACTTATGTGGAGGAAAGAGAAATGTAAGGAAGAAAGAAGTCGTTGTTTCGCGAAACAACCAACTCATGAGCTAAGATTTAGGACTATGAGATAACTATTACATCATTGTATGAGTTGTTGTTGCCATGCATCTCACAAGTTAATTTTTATTTTATCCATAAATTAAGAAATCATGACTCGCTACGAGTTAACTTAAAAAATCAACCATTGTTATTTGTTAAGTTATCTTAAATTACATGGTATTATACGAGACGATATATGAGACAACACTAATATACTTGCCCTACGGTTACGGCGATTCGTTGTTTTCGAGCTGAAAAGGGGCATATCCAGTTGCAAGGAAACGACTTCCTGTAAAGATTCATGACTGGATTGCTTAGCTAATTTGCATAAACTTTATCAACCAGAATCGTTCCTATGCTCATTCCAGGCTGACCGAACGAGCCCTGAGCTAATGTGAATTTTTGCTCACAATCACAAAATAAACTAATCAAGCTGAAAATTGAAATAGTTTGGTAGTGCCGTCTGACTCGGACCAACAGGTTATATTTTTCACCTCGAGACCCACGCACTGACGCACACACGGCCACCACCACTTGCCTCGCCATCATTAAGCTCGCTAGGTACTCTACACGGGCGGCGACCGCTCTCGAGGCCGGCAAAGCAGAGCCATTGACCTTACCGGCCGGCCTAGCTAGCTGGTAGCTGCGCAGCGGCCAGCGGGGCCTAGCGATCTGCTCCCACCTCGCCTTGCCGCCCCGACGATCGACCTTATCACATCAGCGGCCGCGCTTTTCGATCGCCGGAAACGGAGATCGCTAGGTGCAGTAGCGGCTGCCGCCGCGGCCTGCGTGCGTGTGCATGCCCGACAGACGTTGCAAGCGCTCAGACGAAAACGCACACGCGCTCATTGAAGGCGATGAGCTGCTGGGTGCTGGCTGGACCTGGACCACCCACTCCAGCTGAGAGCGCGTCGTTTACGTGCACGAAAAGCGCCGCTCGGCCGGCTCCGTTTCTTTCGTTTGTGCGCACCTTTTTTTTCTTTTTTATTTTTACTTCGCTTGGCTTATCCGCTATCGAAACAGTGTTTTTTTCTCACAGAAAATAGCTAAAAATAACATCGACTAACTTATTAGCAAGAAGAGTGAGAGGAGGGCAGGAGCCAAAAGCCAAGGAAGGAGGCCATGGCTATCTATCGTTAACTCTGCTTATCGCGTTCGCCTCCGGGCTTGCCTTGTGCGTCGCGCGATGCCGATGCGCGCGCACTTGCGCACACTGCTTGCTTAGCTTGCGTCGAGCTGAAACTGAAAGCCGGCCGGCGGTCGCAATCCTCACCATGAGATCCATGACAGCTGATGACTCGTCGATCTGCGAGTTTCTTGTTGCGTGCGTGCGTGCTTGGTTGGTTTAGGGCCGTTCATTCTGGCCGCGGTTTTGACTTTTCGGCGGTTGGGCGTTGGCTGGTCGACGCACCCGTCCGTGCGGCTCCGCCGTCCCGTACCGTTCACCTCCCTCGCGGAGTTCTCGCTTCCGTGATCCCATTCCGTGGGCTCTTTTCTCCACTTTATTTTTCGCGCTTTTTTCACACTCTATATGGCCTGATCTGGAGCTTAGACCTCAGAGGGTCGGCAACGGCAAGGCGCCTTTTGCTACGGCGTCTTTCTGCACTACCCTTACAGCTATCATTCTATCAATGCAATGAGGGGTTCTTGTCAAAAATATGCATCATGAGGGGCCTTTGTTCAATGGCATCGAAAGTTTTTTGTGCACTTTAGTTTGCCACCGTTCAAATTCATGCCATTTCCTTTTTCTTTTCCGGAAAATCAAATTTCGCAGCCTGTCGCGTGCATGATTCCACCGGCATCAACAACCAAACCTTTGTCTTAGCTTATTTAATATTCACGACTAAGCCGTAGTGTTCATATATAACTACTCCCTCCATACTCATAAAACATGTTGTTTAAGACAAGATTTAAGTTAAACATTAAGAATATCAATCATGAATATCTTTTAAGTTGTTGAGTTTGAAAATATGAAAATCATAAGAATAGATTTTTCTTGAAAAATGCTTTTATAAAAATTTTGATATATAATATTTCAAAAAAAATAATTAAAGTTACGCTTTGTAGACTGTGTTGTTGTCCAAAAGAGAGAGAGAGAGCGCACGTTACATAATAGCTTTTTTTATAGATCGAATGGTTGAATACTTTGAAATGATCCATAGCATGTATTGTTTGTTTGGATCCGCTACAGCTAATTTTAGTAATTAGCAACTTAGTTAAATTTTAGTTGATCAAACATAACCTCCACTAGTATGTATATAACTTCATTTTATATTAAAAGAAATTTAGGACGCACTCCATGTATTATATATAGAAGAAACTAATCAGAGATGATTGTGTACATGTCGTCATGACCTAATCAGAGCACGCCAAATAGCGGTTGACATAATTCGTGCATTCCCCACGAGTCATGGGCCGCCCATAAGGCCGAAAATCAAACCAGAGAGTCAAAAGGCCCAACCAGTCGCGGTCACAGGTGCGTGCTTTTTCCTTTTCCGTGCACTTTTTTTTCCGTACTTTTCTACAGCCTGCCATTCTCGTAAATAACCTCAACCTCAGGGTCGTTCTATATAAACGTCTCTATAAATAGATCTGCTGATCCGGTGCTCTGCAAAACTCACGCTGGGCCGCCGCCTGTTCCACCTCCCCCAAACCAAAAAAAGCGGCCGTCTCGGTAAGCTTCTCTGAGTTCTCTCCTCCAATCTGCACTCCTCGTGCTTCGAGGAGAAGCAATCTGAATAAAAATCGTAGCCCTTGCTGGATATCGTAGCCCTTGCTGGATGTCGTGTTAGATAATTACAGTACATTTAAGCAGGGACGGGGGGATCGGCCTTCAAAGTCTAATTTCGTCATGTGTAATTTGCCAGGAAGAGGGGCGAATTCGTGGTGCTAATAAAGAGACCCCATCCGGTGCCGTTCTGGGGTTCGAGGAGCGGCGAGGCAGGTGGGAGATGAGGGATGTGGTCGTGGTTGTCGAAGATTGCGTCCGCGTGCTTGGGCCCGGTCCGGAGCTGCGCGCGTACGAGGAAGGATGAGGGCGGCAGCGATGGCGGCCGCGGCGTCTCCGACGACCTGCTGTGGTCGCGGGACCTCGGGCGCCACGCGGCGGGTGAGTTCTCGTTTGCCGTCGTGCAGGCCAACGAGGCGTTGGAGGACCACAGCCAAGTGGAGACAGGCTCTGCCGCCACATTCGTCGGCGTCTACGACGGCCATGGCGGCGCTGAGGCTGCCCGCTTCATATCTGACCACCTCTTCGCACACCTCATCCGTAAGTCCTAGCATCCTCCGGAATAACTCAATTCGCTTGTAATGATCATGATGGTTTCCTTTTTCTCTAGGTTTCTCATTTTTTTTTAGTGTAATGATTAATGATATTGTATCTTTAGTGTTAATGGTCATCTTTGCTTGTTAGCTGTGCTTCCATTTTTAAAGTGGGCACTTACCAGGCCTGAAACATGTTTTTATTTTATTTTAAATTGAGCACTTACAAGTGCTCACGCACTTGTTATTTTTGTATTTTTGTTTCTGGAACATCAATCTGTATGTTTGGGAAATGAGAAATTGTTTTCCTCAGCGTAGTACATGTTGAATTACTTCTTTTCACTTATTAAGCATGCTGTTGTTTCATGAGCAGAGCAATGGACAACGCAATACTCTTTCCAGTGACTGAGTGGATTCTGATCATTGGACGAGCTATCAGTATTCGTGGTCCTTTGCAATAGCAGATTAGGTAGATTCTTGTTGTGTTCAGCTGCTCAACTTTGTGCTGTGTAATTCTGGCAGATTGACTTCACTTGTTGATGTGCCGCTGAGCACCTGTGGCTACTGTGACATTTCTTATCCTTGCGAATGGCAAGCATACTATAACTGATCCAGTTTTCTCCACTGTGCTATAATGATGTTCTCTGCTCTCCTATATTGTAGGACTTGCTCAGGAAAATGGAACAATTTCTGAGGATGTTGTTCGGAGTGCATTTTCTGCTACTGAGGAAGGCTTCTTGACACTTGTGCGGAGAACACGTTTTATAAAGCCTTTGATTGCTGCGGTTGGATCCTGCTGTCTAGCTGGTGTCATATGGAGAGGGACACTATATGTGGCTAATCTAGGTGATTCGAGGGCTGTCATTGGCTGTCTAGGTAGATCAAACAAGATCGTGGCTGAGCCGCTCACAAGAGATCATAATGCAAGTATGGAGGAGGTCAGGCAGGAACTTATATCCCGTCATCCAGATGATTCTCAAATTGTGGTTCTCAAGCATGGTGTTTGGCGCATCAAGGGCATAATTCAGGTTGGTGAACAAATAGTTACTGCATCTTAATATGTTTCTTAGCCTAAGGAAACGTTAAATATGATAACTTGCAGCATTATGTGTGTTACTGACATACAGGTAATATTTTTAGCTTGTTAAAAAAAAAGAGAGAATATCTTGCCAAACTTACTGATAGCCTTTTGATCATGTTTCCTGATTTTTTTCTAATAGGTTTCAAGGACAATTGGGGATGCTTACTTGAAGAGGCAAGAATTTGCTCTGGATCCCTCTATTACTCGTTTCCGCCTTTCGGAGCCTCTCCACCGGCCTGTTCTTACAGCAGAGCCATCTATCTGTACAAGGGTGCTTAATCCACAAGATAAATTTATTATTTTTGCATCTGATGGACTTTGGGAGCAGTTGACAAATCAGCAGGCCGTTGAAATTGTCCATAGCAATCCACGAACAGTATGTCTTCAACACCTAACTGTCAAATGGTTTGTTCTCTCTGTTATTGTTACAAAGACTTAAATCCAATGTCCCTAATGCTGACAGGGAATTGCAAAGAGGCTGATAAAGGCAGCACAGAAACAAGCTGCACGGAAGAGGGAAATGAGGTACGATGACCTCAGGAAAGTTGAAAAGGGAGTTCGCCGCTTCTTCCATGATGACATTACAGTAGTTGTTGTCTACATAGATCATGGATTACTGCAAGAGAGGGATACTTCCGTGCCGGAACTGTCAGTCCGTGGTTTTGTTGATTCAGTTGGCCCCTCGAGTTTCTCAGGGATAACCTCCATATCCTGACTCAGCTAATTGAGCAGCACAATTTTGATGTACGGCATTCAAGTAGCGTCTCAGTATCTGATCATCTGAGTGTTATGCTTTACCAGGCTTTGCTTTCAGTTTTTGCCTTTGTTTGAGTACTTCCATATTTGATGGCACTTTTGCAACGTCTGATTTGCTCGAAATAAGAGGCTCATGCTGTTGTTAGATGCTTATATGATATTGATGATGTGGGAAATGCTTTGTGCACTAGTGAATGGATGGAATCTGTTTGATTGATTGAGCATCTTTGGATGGAGGGCTCCTAGGTGTAATTCCGCAGTCCGGAGTTTAATAAATTCCGCAGTGGTGAGTAACTGAGAATTTTTCTGATTGCTGTGATTCTTTTCTCGGTCCGTCGAGCCCGTCCCGGCGTACCAGTCTACCAGACCCGCCGCTGCTGTGTCACTGTGTGTATTCTTAGCAGGCCGATTGACAGAACCCGAGCGCCTGCTGGCCCATCGCAGCGTGGATGGAGCTGTTGCTGTTGTGTCCCGATGTCCTGCTGGCCCATTGCATTGCAGCGGTGGATGGGCTGGGCTGGTGGTGAACTTTGAGAAGCTGAGAAGTGAGAAGGATGCTTGGCGCCCGCCGCAGCCCGCACCACGCGGTACCGCAGTCTGTGACGAACCCGCACGCTACGAGCGGCCGTGCCCGTCCGACTCTCGAGCTAGTAGGGCCTACGGATGTGGCCATGTGGGCCACGGCGAGACTAATTGGGCCGCTCGGCGGGCAGGCCGTTCAGGTCAGTCTGACTTCAGGGCCCGAAGCGCGGACGTCCCATTTGCCATGGAGTACTAGTAGAGCCCAACCTCATCTACCCTACTAATTCATCATCTTTTTCTTTTTCATCGTCCTCCACTGAGATGACATCTCTTCACGCACCCCACAAAATATAGAAAAAAAAGTAAGGTAAAGACTATATTCTAAGCGGCCGTTTTTTAATCACTTTGCATGGCCGGCCTGCTGTATCACGGTTGACGATTCGAAGGATTTGGGTTGACCCCACCAGACGACTGTGGCGCTGCTGAGAGACACCCCAGAACCCGTTCAGCCTGCGTGCGCTCCGTCAGTCTCTCCGCTTCGTTTCTCTCCTTCTCTCGCCGCCTGATACTGGCGACCCCGGCGGAGGGGCTTCCACGGATCCTCGGTCGCTCGCCGACGACGAGCACTTCGTCTGCCCCTGGCTCCCTTCCCTTTCCTGATGAGCGAAATCGAGCTCCCACGACGACTGGCGACCGCCGCCCCAACCCTACGCCAGGTGCCGAGGGGCTTCGTCGGGCCCTTGGCTGCTCATCGGTGACGAGCACCCACCAGGTTCGTCCGCCCCTGCCTTCCTTCCCCTTTCCGCTGCGTCAAATCGAGCTTCCCAACCCAGACGTAAGTTATTTGCTATCTGCGTCTCAGATCTGCGCCTCCTTTATCTTGTCCCCGCGAGCCGGTGACCCCTTAGATCCGGCGGCCCAACACCACCGTCGTGTCGTGCGGCCGCGGATCCATGGGACACGAAACGACGCGGATGGAGGGGAACTGCGATTGTGTAGCGTGAACGCGGCGAGGCTGCTCAACGGGCTCAATGACACCACCAGCCGCACACCCATCATCGGCGCCTTCCTCTTCGACGCCTACCTCAGCCGCTACCTCGAGCTCGCCATCGCCTCCGTTGTATCCCTCATCGTAAGCAGCTAGCGCAATCTCCACCCCTCTTATTTTATTACATTAACTCATTTGCGACGTCTAGCATCCTTGCTGCCGGGCCGAGCCAGGTCGGCAGCAAGTCGGATTTGGGGGTGGGTGGCATTCGTTAATATGCATCAGATCAAGCCATCCGGGTGTGTTAGAACTTCAAGCATGGGCTTCTTTTACTAGTTGCTATGTTTAGTATCCTACTATCCTTTGCAAAGGTTTTTATTTTTGTTGAGCAGACTAGTAAAACCTATGCAAAGGATAGCAGAAAATTGTCTACCATGCCTCTGGCTATTTGTGATGAACCGATAGCTGATAGATTTGGGGTTACATTTAGACTGATGAATTGATATATCTCAGTAATTTGTCAGCTGATAGATTTGGGGTTACATTTAGACTGATGAATTGATATATCTCAGTAATTTGTCCCTGATGAATTAGCACTGTAGTTTTTAAGTTCCTCATAGCTCACAGAGTCACAGGTATAGTTCTTCATTCAATTTCTAGAGGAGAGGACAGAGGTTTTAGAGAGTGTGTGCGCCAGCGTCCAACGGTGGGAATAAGGTATGATTGCGCACGCGCAAAAGAAAAACATAACCATTTTTATTAGGTAAATGAAGTGTCATTTGTTAGGCAATTTAAGTGTCATTTGGTAGGCAACAATGTGCTTTTAAATAGGCAATTTAGCCTTCTATTACAGATTTGCAGGCAGTCTGTATTTAGAATAGGTTCAATAAGTGCTGAAAATGCGCGTTGTGCTATAGAACATGTGTATGTACCGTAGCAGCCCACTTTAAAACATTACCTCTCCTTTTTGGCCCAAAACAGTCTTTGTCATTATCACCTTGTCTCTATTTTTTTAAAAAAATAAACTGGAGGTCAGGGTGGGGTTGTGGGTTACAAATGAACACAGAAACTATACTTGCTTTTCAGAATACATAAATTGCCTATTTGGGAAGACATTATTGTCTAATGAATGACACTTAAATTCTATAGAAAAATGAAAACCACTATAGTATTACCAGCAGCAACCTGTTCATCACCGATAGAGGCTCCAGGAACACCCGTGACACTTTTTAGGTACTTCTTTTCAATTGCTACATCTTGATAATACACATGTATTTTTAAATAGTTCGACACACTGTTTTTCTATTCATGTATTCTTTATAGGAATAGTCGTGTGTTTGTTTGTGTTGGGCTTCATCCATTGAAAGATTAGTGGCATGCCCCTAGGCTTTATCAATTGAATAAGATCATTCCTCTCCATTCCGTGTTGCCTTTCAACTGTTCGAAATGGTTAATTAATGTCATCTACGCCTCCTCCTTGCCAGATATTGGACAAAGCTAAGGCGGGTGGAGCCATGTTCAAGGTGGAGCTGCGGTAGCAAGCGGTGGGTGATCTCCACCAGTGAGCATTAACATCCATGGTCAAGCGAAAAGTTGGATGACAGTAGGCGAAGGTGAGCAATTAAGTGTCACCTATTTTTCTAGCAGCCCCATGTCAGCACCTTCGAATTTTCTTATGCAAATTAAGTGTCATTTGTTAGGCAACAATGTGCATCTAAATAGGTAATTTACCATTTTTTTACTAGTCTAAAAGTCCATCGTGACTACAACGACTTGATATGAACTTGTTAATGTCGGTGATCCAATCCAGTCTAACAAGTTAGTAGTTTTTCTCCTAACTAATATTAACTTTCTACATACAGCCAAATTTTTTATATGCACTTGATCTATAATGGCCTAATAGTACATCTTTTGGTTTTGGGTGCAACTTCTTTTTGATCTTTACATGTGCTTTTTTGTCCCAAAAAACTGACTTTTCACATCGTTACATGTGTTTTCTCTTTGCATGTACTAGAATTATCTTATTATAGCCTTTTTTTCACTCCAATACAGGTCATGTGCAGGAAGCAAGTATCAAGTATTTAACAGGGAAGCTTATATGACTACAATATTTTTTTCTTGTGCTAATTTGCCCCACTTTTTGATTGTGCAATTCAAAGATGTGTGATGTACTGATGTGATGTTCTTTGTGCAGACTTGCCTACGTGCTCGATGATACCTAATATGGTCTTCTGATCTATAGGTCTTCACGATAAAATGTATTTATTTGTTAGGGTATAATGAATAATGGTGCAACTGGAGATATTTGTGCAATAGCATAACATGAACTATAGGGATTTGTAGATTAGGCTGACTGTTGACACTTTTGTATAGTATATATATATATATATATATATATATATTTTCTTTTTGCTTCCCTTTTCAATGTGTGTGCATTACCAGTGAAATTAGACTGTTAGTGTAAGAGTGTTCAGGGCCCAGCAACTTAATTTAATCTTTTATTAAGTGGGAGGGCGTAGAAAGCACACGGTGCAGGAATCTATGAGAGGGGGCAGCCGGCTAGTATCAGGTGGAAGCAACTTTACCGTAAATAGAAAAAACTAATTCGGTTAAAATTTTATTTCCTAAAATAGACTGCGTGCAGAGAAGCAATAGCACGGCACCGCAGCCAGAGTTCGATTCCTCATCTGGTTTTTATTTTTTTTCGAAAAAATAATACTGCCCCTCTCTCTCCCGAGGCAACGACGGGCACAGGGTGACACAACTCCCCCGCCGTCGTTGCGCCGTAAAAAAGGAAGCAAATGCGATTGGTTTCGGCTTCTGAACTTCTGCATGCGCGCGTACCGAGGATCTGGACGGAGTAACTGCGCCGTCCTCGGACTGCGGAGTAACTGCACGCAGACGATCTAGATGTAGAGAGTCATGGTCTTCATCAGCTCGTCTCTTCGAGTCTTCTGGTGTCGTGTGATCGTCTCCATCCACGGCGTGGTGCCATGGCGGCGGCCACTTGGGCGAGACGCCCAGACGCTGAGCGCTTGGGTGAGACGTGAGACGCAGATCGCTCTCGGGGATTTAGCGCGGTTGAAAGTTCTAGATGGCTAGAGGAGGGGTGAATAGGCTAATAAAAATTTTATAAATTACCAGAGCAAAAGGTTACATAATATTAAAGCGAAGCTTTTTGCTCTAAATCTACTAGGAATGTAAAACCACCTATTCAAGCAATTCTAGTTAACTAAGTGCCTACACACATAATAGAAAGAAGACACTTAGCTATAGCAAGCTAGAACAACTAATAAGAGAACTAACTAGCAAGTTAACTAGACAAGATATGAAGAAAAGTAAATGCAAGATAGAAGGTGATTGTTATATCGATGTCTTGTGAAAAGAATATACCCAATGTGAAGAAAACCAATCACAATATAATCATCAAGAATAACCGGGAGACAAGAATGACACAAAGTTTTTTCTCCCGAGATTCACTTGGTTGCCACCAAGCTAGTCCCCGTTGTGTCGACTACTCAAGTGGTGGTTCGGTGGCTAATAGGCAATCACAAGCCTAGCCCACTACCCGGCGCCACAAGAATCCATCCAAATGAAAGTAACTCAATGACACGAGCAATCCACTAGAGTTACCCTTTGGCGCTCCGTCGAGATGGGTACAAGCCCTCTCACAAGTCGATGAAGCCGGCCATGAACAATCACGAACATGTGCCAAAGCTTCTCCACAATCGCCAAGCCGTCTAGGTGTTGGCAAACACCAAGAATAACAAGAAATCCCGCGGCGATGACGATGACCAAGTGCCACTAAGATGCAATGCAATGATCAAGCACTTGGTTCACTCAAACTCTCATGAATTAGCAAGCAAAGCAAAGAGAGATGAGTTGGGGTCCTTCTCAAGCAAGTACAAGTATGTCAAATGAATGGAAGGTGCAAGAGAGGGTCCTAGGAGCCGGCCAAAACGAATATATAGCCTCCACCACCGAGCTAGCCGTTTTGCCCCTTTTTCTCAGCTCACTGCGTAGGTCTGGACACTGTTTTACCTAGGGTCCGGACCATTGGTGGCGTACGGACCCATCACCAGTCGAGCTGTCAAGCCTCTGTCTGCATCACTCCGGACGCTGCCTGCATGGGGGTCCAGACCATTGCGGATGCGTCCGGACCCTCTGGAGTTTGAATCTTGTCGTTTGCGCCCTTGTCTAGAGCTGACATGTCGCCTCCGGACGCGCTGAACAGTGGAGCTCCGGACCATCGCGCCGTGCGAACGGAGTCCAGAAGAGAGCTCCCCGAGAGCTCAAAACGCCCGGACGGTTGTCCGGAGTCCATCGTCCGGATCTCATGTGTGCCGAGGCCGAGCCTTAGGGTTGGCTTCCGGACGCTGCTCCAATGGTCCAGACAGCGCCTTGCTTTGCGTCCTGACCTGCATCCGGAGCCCTGTTGAGTGCCAAACCAAGCTGCCTCATTTTCTCCAAGTCTTCAAGTGCTAACACCATGTGATCCAAACACTTGAGCTCTGTGTTAGCCTTTATATTGAATTATCTTGGATTTAATTCTATTTTCATGTCACTTAGGTTTATTTTAATTATGCATGCAATGCAAACCTAGTGGCACATGATAACCGCAATCGAAACGAGTTTTTCCTTCTTGATAGTACGGCTATCTATCCTAAATGTGATCACACTCTCTATAGTGTCTTGATCACTAAACCAAAAATGGCCCTATGATATACCTTTGCCTTGAGCCCATTTTTGTTTTTCTCTTTCTTCTTTTCCTTAGTCATGGAGCACTTGATCCATCATGATCCTTCATCTCGCTCCACTTGTCAATTTGGATTACCCTATCTTGATCATACACTTAGCAATAGGGTTAGTCCATAGGTTTCATCAATTAGCCAAAACCAAACTTGAGCTTTCAGCGGTGCAGCCGCGCAGGCTAGGACGCCGGTCACTGGGTCTCCGACATCTGCGGTCCGTCGTCGAATGCCCGACGGCCGACTAGCACTTAGCTGTTGCTTGCAGCCTTGCAGGTATGATCGTGTTCGTGAGTTCTTGTGTACTTATATTTTTATTTATTTATTTATGTCTTGTAGTGAAAAAAAGTCAAGGAATAAGTTAGATTTCAATGTTTTGGATGATTGTTAAAAGACATTGAGGAACAAGTCATTGATGAAGATTTCAATGTTTTTAAGTGATATAAATACCTCAATTATATCATCTTCATCCACTTAAAAGAAAACACTCGCCCGGCCAGGAAGTCGGGGTGGACCATCCCAAAGTTCGCCTAGATCCAGTGCGGCAGTACATGCATGGCACCGTAGAGTGTCAAGGAAGATGAAGGAGGCAGTGGCTCCGACGAGCTCCACCTTGATCCACTCAAGGAAGTCCCACCATTGAGGCTACATATCGGGCCTTCATGGCGGCGCAGGGCTAACGCGACAGCGAGGCGGCGCAGGGCAGTCGTGTATCGGCGTCGTTGCTCCGTCCCCGAGGACATGGGCCAAACGCTGCCGTCGAAGGAAGCCCACACAGACCCGGACCTGCTGAGAGCCCCATGTGTTTGGTTTTGAGTAATTGATGAAACCTACCTAAGAACTAACCTTGATCTCTAAGTGTGAGTTATGAGATAGGTTGGTACATGTCATGTGATGGGGCAAGGTGGATCAAGTGTGGATAGCACAAGGATCTAGCATGGTGGTGCAAAGGAAAATGGTGTGAAGGCAAAGGTGATATAGGAACCATTTTCGGTTTGATGATCAAGACACCATAGAGGGTGTGATCACATTTAGGATAGATAGCCGTACTATCAAGGAGGGAGCTTTCGTGTTTGATTACAGTTATCATGTGCCACTAGGTTCATTGCATTGCATCTAAAATCAATTGAACTAGTGAGAACAACCACTTAATTCCAAGAAAATGTGATCTAAAAGCTAACACACGTGGACAAGTGTTGAGATCACTTAGTGTTATCCCTTAGAAGCTTGGAAGAAATTGGGAGAAGTTGGTGGCTGTTTTTGGCAGCAAGAGGAGGTCCGGACGTTGGTCCATATGCTAGGGTAAGGCTTTTTCGGACCATGTCGTGCGCGTTCGGAGGCATACCCTAGGTGAGGCTGTCGGTGAGCAGGAGTCCGGACGCTAGTGCTTGTCCGGACCGGAGGGTTTTGCGCTCTCTGGAACCTCTCTGCTGGGATCCGGTCGCTGAGAACGTTGGTCCGGACCCGCACTATTGGTCACGTCCGGAGCCACGTGTCTTGCAGAGGTGAAGGCGAGAAAGAACCGTTTGAAAAAGAGGAAGATCCGGACGCGTGTGCGTTAGTCCAGATGAGATGAAAGCAGCGCCCGGAGCCCTACGTCCAGACGTGTGCTCAGTGGAGGTTTTTTTTGTGAAAGAGGGTCCGGACGCATGAGCGTTGGTCCGAACCCCTTGTGTAAGCAGCGTCCGGAGGTGGCGCAGAGAGCCTGTTTTGAGTGTTAAACGGCTAGTTGTGTGTGTGTGGCTATATAAGGTGGTATGGCCGGTCCTTGGGGGTCTCTCTTACACAATTTCATCACTCACACACTAGTGCTCATTTGTGAGAGCCTCGATCACTCATCTCATTAATACACTTGCTAATTTGATGAGAGATTGAGTGAACCAAGTGCATTGCTTGATTGATTGCATACTAGTGGCACTTGGTGATCGTCGTCGTCGCGGGAGCTCTTGTTATTCTTGGAGGTTGCCACCTTCTAGACGGCTTGGAGAGACGAGGATCGTTGAGCGGAGGAAGGTTATTGTCTCCGGCTCCGATCGGTGGATTGTGAGGGGTTCTTGAACCTTCCCCGCGGGAGTTCGCAAAAGGTATCTCTAGTGGATTGCTCGTAGCTTGTGGATCCCTATCTTGTGTTGGTTTTGCGGCACCCAGTGACGGGTTTGGCGTGTGATGCTAATTAGCGCGTGAACATCCAAGTAGGTGAATCGCTACAACAAGGACTAGCTTATTGGTAAACAAGTGAACCCCGGTAAAGAGTATTGTGTCTCATTGTCTTTCTACCAAGGATTCATCTTGTGATTGATTAGCTATCCATTGATTGATTGATATTCTCTCCGTGGCGGTATAACCCTCCTATCTCTAGCTTTGCATTACTTTCTTTACATTCTTGCAAAGTAGAGTAGCTCTCTAGCTTGCGTAGTTTGTTTAGTGTTTTCTAGGTTGCTAGCTAGTTTGTGTGCTCTAGTTGTTTTCTTGCTAGTAACTAGAATTGGTAGGTGGTTTGCCGACCCTAGTAGTGCTAGTGCAAACTTGCTTTACGTCATGTTTTATTTTAACAAGTTTGCTTAGTGTTGTTGTATAAATTTTTAATAGACTATTCAACCCCCTTCTAGTCATATGTAGACCTTTCACCTGGCCGACCCAAACAATATGTAGACCTTTCACCTGGCCGACCCACACCAGCCGCGGAGCCGCAACGGCATCACTGCTGTGCCGACAGGACCTCATAAGTGTAATTCTGCAAATACAATACTCTGCTCATGGATGGCTGTTAGAAATATTCTTGTTTTTTCAACTGTTGTGAGCTTGGATTGGCACATGTACACATTCCTATGTTGGCACTAATGAATTAGAGGGGCCACACTAATCATGAAGCAATTTAGCCATGCATTACTGTAGTTTGTTCTTAGAGGTGCATCATTGAAATAAAATCGTTGCGTTAGCACGGACACTATACTAGTTATCATCAAGCCATCCGAGATATCTTGGCAAAGGGCGTAATATAAAAAAGGAAAAGAAAATTTCCTGGCGAGAAAAATGACACGACGCTGCTCCTCGATTTAGTGGTCCGCCGAAGCAATTCGTTCGGCATGATCAAAATCAAACTGGTGCCGCCGCAGTAGGTGACAGCAACGTCTTGCGGACAGTTGCTTACTGTACTTCCTTCGCAGCCACATGTGCCAGGCAGGCAGGACCTGCCCGCCAACGGGCCCAGGCCCACGCGTGAGCTGCTGGTGCCTTGGCAAGTGCGGCGGAGGCTTCTGGAGCTGGTGTAGAGTGTGGACTTGGGGAGAGGAGCCGTCACCGTTCCACAGTTCACTCCAGCACCACCGCCCGCGCGCCTCACAACCACAAGCTCGTCCAGATGTCCACGCCTCCACGGTGGTAGGCCGAGGGCCCCGAAGATCTCTCGCGGCGTCGCGGCGCGAGGTCGACGTGGTGCTCGCGGCCGGCCCGTGGCGAGGTGAGGTGTGCGCCTTTTGTTGCTTATTCTATTCAGAGGCGACACCTTGTCCTTGTCCATGGGCAGCTAGCGGCCATAGGAAACGAAACTGGAGATATATGCAGCTGTTGGCAGGGGCGAATGTAGAATAAATCGTCGCTGGGTCAGCCTATACTTAGAGTCCGACAATTCCTAAGGCGACAAAAGGAACAATATATATCAGTGGTTATCTCTTACAATTTCACCTTGCGGTACGGCCATTCATATTCTAAAAACGAATTATGGCATCAACATTTAAAATTGCATCAGTAATCGTAAATTCATGCTCAATGAAATAAATGACAAAATCATTCATAAATCTATCGCTGATTCGGTTATGTCTTCATAACTTTTACTACTGAGAACCACCTTTCCACCTACGTCCTCCCACTAAAGTCTTGTCCGTTTGCGGAGGATTCAGTTCAAGAGCTAATTCATTCTGGACCAAGAATGAGTGAATCCGTCCCAGTCACTCATTTCAGCCCAGGATTGATTCCACAGGGTAGAAGGACTGGTTTTGTTCCGGGTCACGTAGACAAGAAAAAGAGAAGTAAGTTTTGTTCCAGCCGATTTTCGTTCTGGCCGGCATAAAACAAACAAATATTTTAGTTTCCATCCAGATTGAAAACAGGTCGCAACAATCCACCGGAATATCACCTGGAATGGGTCAATCCGATAAAAACCAAGACCTAACACAAACTAGCGCAAAGGCTGAGGAGCCCATATACCAAAGAAAAAGAATATGATTAAAAGTCACAAATTTACTATGTTATTACTTACGTGACATGTTTGCTTGCAAGATAAATAGATGAACGCTGAAATATAGTCTCTAATATCTACTTTGTTGGAATGCAAGCAAATTGCATTTTACTGGAAAATATATATAAAAAAACATAAGCTGCAAGCATCTCACGATTGTACTATTGTAGATTGGGGGAGCAAACAATAGTTTTGAGATACGATTTGGGATTTTTGGGTACCTCGGTAGACATAGGCAGGGAATACTCCGTACTTGAGCAGGATTGAATCAACCGAGAGTCGGAGAGCGGGAGCGGCGGCGGTGACGGGAGATGAATCGACGAATGTTTCTGGCTTTCTGCGAGCTACATCAAAGCAACTGAACCTGATTTTTTGCCTTCTCCCTTGGGCTATGGGCTCTTGAGTCTTGACCCTTGCGTAGGCCTGCTATACTTTTACAAAGTGTTGGGCTGATATTGGCGCTGGTCGCCGGGGTCATTGTAGTTTTTTACTGGGGTAATGCCTGGTGAAAAAATATACGTATAAGGGATCCGTGGAAAACCATCGGGTCGGCGACCCCGGTGACTCCACGTAGATTCGCCCCTGGCTGTTGGTGCCGGTAGGGTAGGCGTCTGTTGCGTCCAAGGAAGGAAGGAAGCCTCTGAAACAAGCTGAGGCCCTGCATCGATTTCCTTTCCGTGCAACAACAACACGTCATGTCATGCGTGACGCTTCATGACTGCCTACAAACCTAGCACTACTTCCTGTACATGTGAACTCGACAGCAGCTAACAAAGCCTCCATCGTTCAGGTTCTTTGAACGTAGTAGTACCATATTTTCAACAAAATGCATGGATCCCGTGCACTGATTTGAGCGCCGCTCATTACTGATGACGTTGGCATAGCTCGACCAGTCACAGTACCTACCCTGTATCTGTATATAAATTGATTTCTAGAATTCATGGTCAAAACTTTTTAGAATTTAACTAACTTTATAAGGAAAAAAATAACATCTATAACAAAAAGTTAGCACCTTATGAAAACATATTCTATAATAAATCTAATTATACTAATTTAATATCATAAATCATATTTTTTTTCTAAAAAAATTCAGTCATTTTAAAAAAAAAATTGACTTAAAATAACTTTATTCAGAAACATAGGAAATAGTACTATGCACTAAGGTGCTGTAATAATTACACTTATCTAGAATTTGTCCATGCGCTTAGCAAGAAGAAAAGGGTGGAAGGACAGTCTAGTCGGGTAGGACTGTGCATTTGGTTAGTCTGGTAAAAAATAGTTTGGCTAAATCGATTAGCCACAATACATATTATACTTTTAAATAAAGGAGATAATTTGATAACACATTTGCAAATAAAACCACACAACAAAAATTACATCAAGTAATACAATCAAAGGCATAAGCAACAAAGAATCCTTCTGACAAGTAAATCTCGTAGGGATACATTCAAGTATACAAATGCATATAGTTTTGGTGTTTAATATATGATAATCACACAAAAAATCGATTAAATTGGTTGATGCCACCTAAAAAACAAATAATCAAGGGTCACTAAATAGTTCCTAGATCGTCAACATGTGTTCCCTATTTTGTTTTTTTAAACGAGAAGGGAAAAGTGTCCTCCAACAATTTAATAAAAAAACCCTTACAAATAAAAAGTTGGCAAATATCTCTCCAACTTGTCGGGAGATCATTGTATATCAGATGCATGTGTAAATTAAGAAAATAAAGGGTTCTGGGTAAGAAAACAGTGAGAGAGAAAGAAACTATTAAAAAGATATGATTGGTTAGAAAATAGTTTAGGTTTTCTCAATTCAAAATCATTTAAGAAGCTAGAATAACAAAAAAAAAGGTTACTATTTTTTCTAGTAACTTGTTAGATCTATTAGTTTAGCAAGTAAACTATACCGTAATTCTAGAGAAGTTCTAAAGTCACCACCAAATAGATTGTGGAAATTTCATTGAACCATCTTTTTTTGGTTAACTCAGTTCGTTAATCGGTTTCATGATATTTTTCTCACGCCTAGTTGGGACCCGCCAAGACACCTATTTTTTTCTAGATAACGGAAGAAAAAATTTGTCATCATAAACCACATGAGACATATATCAGTCAAAATTGATAAAAGCCCACTCTATGTGGCAACCAGTTTTAAGCAAACATGTGACGCAAGACACCTATTCCATCGCTGATAATCTTGTAAAATTATGGTTTGGAGAAGGTCTCAAGTGGAGTTTTTGAAACTCCAAAAGTACTTCCATTTTGATAATACCATCGTTTTTAAAAAATTTGAAAATAGCTTCTAGTATCCAAACACCTAGAAGCTTTGGAAAACTAGAATGTTTTGCAAAAAAGAAAAAAAATTACTTTTCATCCAAACACGACATAACAAGTTTTTTTTTTCTTGTCTAGAACTTTGATCCATGGTTTAGGCATCTCATAAATAGCTATAATAAAAAAAATCAACTACAAAGTTTTAGATTTTGTAGGAACCTATACTTTTCCTAAATTTGTCTCTAGTTGAGCCTATATAAAACCGTAATTTAAGACATGCTGAAATTCAAAGTAGAAACATGGAGGAATATTTATAGAAGCTCCTAATACATGCTAGCTAGCATGGATAATCGTTAATGCATCCATGCATACCGGTTTTTTATTATGAACCGCCATAGATACTCATTGATGTATCTGGTGGACAATGTTTCTGGGGTGTTGTTGCTACCCGCAAAGATAAGCTAGCACAAATGAGTGCTATTTATGTGAGAAAAGGATGTTATGTTATCTCAGTGACGTGGAGAAGAACAACAAAACAACTCAACAAAAGCTCTCTCTCACTTGCCACTACAATCCTTAGAATGACATAAACATATCTCTCTAATCATATTATTACGTAGGGGTAGCCAGAAAACCGAAGGCTAAAGACCAAGTCTAAGAAAAACATATTGAAATTTAAATTTAAATACATGAAACCTTGATATTTGGTCAAAATTTTAGTTCTTGCCTGACTATGGGCGAGGAGGATTTGCACGACTATGGCACGATTTATTTTCATTGAATTCTGTCACCACCTTCAGGATTAATCAAATCAATTCAAGTGACACCACGTGCACATATAACAAGGTAAATCAACGCTGACACACTTGACTACAAGTGGCTAATGCCATTTCTATCAACAACCTTCCCTAGGTTTATGGACCTATTGGCCATATTAGTCGGGCAAATCCTCCTTGGCTTCATCTTCTCTACAACAAGGGCGAGCGGTTGAACTACAAAATACGGATGCAAGTGAAAGAATGATGGGAGGCTAGCAAATTGTTGATATTAGGATCAACACTAGCAGGGTTTAGATCGTCTGAGGCTACACATGACTTAGATACTCAGGAAATGTAGGTATAAACAATGACTGGCGACCAACAAAACTGATTTTGATGCTCGTTCTTCGCTCGAAACACAAATGAATACATCCTGGTAAGGAGACACACACTGCTGGTGTCTTAGGATTGGCAAGGCAGTTAAAATGTCTACAAATTTTGTCAAGAGAAGTGGTGGACAATAAAAGAGTCATGTGCCTGAATTTTTCTAAGATCATTTTTTATCACTAATCTCGTAAATATCAGCTGTGGAAGAGAGACCGAACGAAATTTCGGTCATAACCGAATGTCATATGCATCCCACAGTGCTGGCTATTGTTGTCTCATCTTTTGCTTCTCAGATCGGCGCATGTTATATTCTGGACTAGTGATATATAGTGTCTTACAACGCACTATCAGATATCTAAGCACGGTTGCTGTAGCGTAGCGTAACACACTGGCTACTTGAACTGTATGTGGTAGGCTCAAAAGAACCTGAACAAAAGAGGCCTTGTCATTTTCCTATGCCAATCCACATCTATACACTTGCAGTTGCGATACCCTTTTTAAACGAACGAGCCTTTGACATCCCCGTGCAGCACTAGTACTAGCCGTATACCCCCAGTGGGGCCTCCATTTAGATGTGAGGGTCCCTTGTTTGTTATTTTAGGTGTGTGAGACTTCTCTCTCCTGTATATTTATGAATTAGTTTGATTTACTTTCAATGGAATTCTCACGTTCCAAGTAATAATATCACGGATCTGTTACAGTACTCTATGGCAAATCCAAAAAGGTTTTAGATACTTTGTCATGCATATCTTTGGACCATTCCTTTGCACACATATATAGATAAAAGATTTCTTGAGCCTAGACTGCACATTAAAGTGATCTGTTAATGAGCCCTGGAAGACATTTGGAGCCTAACTGACCACGCTTTAGACGGAATTCGATCTCACAGTTGCTTTTGTGCTTTTTGGCATGCCACGCACGAAACGGGAACGTGCGTGCCCATGCCATGCCCGACTAGACCACGACTGATGTACCACTATTCACATATAGCTGCAATCGAGTTGGCATCCATGCCTTTAATTTGCTTGTGTGGCTCAAAAGATCTTCCTGGGCAAATTAGCAAATCACTTTAAAGTGCAGCCAGTTAGGCTCAAGGGGTCCCTTTTTCGTACCCATGCAAGGAAATATGGCAGAGTACCTGAAGTCTTTTGGAGGTGCACACACACACGTAAATGACACATGGGACGTGAGAATGATTCCATTGGAAGTAACTACGTAGTAACTGATTCGGCAATATGACAAAACTCACGCTACTAGACAACAGACCTTTGGTCAATGTCTAAAATATACAATAGTTCTAGTTAATTTTGTGTCCAAAAGTAATGGACACTAACCTAGACTAAAGATAGACCCTTTAGTCCCGATTGATGTTACGAACCGAGACTAAAGGTTCTTTTACTCCCGGTTGGTGTTACGAACCGGGACTAAATGTCTCTCGATTAATTGATGGATTCAAAAGGACAATGTCTCATTCATTGTTAGATGTGTTGTGTAGGTGGGGTGGTAAGCTTCGCGCAAGACAGTGCACGAGGTGGGTTCGAGTCTCACAGAGCGCAGTTGCAGGAGGGACTTTTAGTCCCTTGGTTGTAACAACCGGGACTAAAGACCCGGATACGTAGTCCCGGTTGGGAAAACCGGGAGTAAAGCCCGTTCCCAACCGGGACTACAAACAACAGAGACTAAAGACCCTGATACGTAGTCCCGGTTGGTGTTACGAACCGGGACTAAATGTCTCTCGATTAATTGATGGATTCAGAAGGACAATGTCTCATTCACTATCAAATGTGTTGTGTAGTGGGGTGGTAAGCTTCGCGCAAGACAATGCATGAGGTGGGTTCGAGTCTCACAAAGCACAGTTGCAGGAGGGACTTTTAGTCCCTTGGTTATAACAACCGGGACTAAAGACCCGGAATCGTAGTCCCGGTTGAGAAAACCGGGAGTAAAGCCCGTTCCCAACCGGGACTACAAACAACCGAGACTAAAGACCCGGATACGTAGTCCCGGTTGGGAAGACCGGGAGTAAAACCCGTTCCCAACTGGGAATACATGTCATCTGTGTAGTAGTGTCACGTGAAAATAATAAGGCACGTGGCCTTGTTTAGATTCAAATTTTTATAAAATTTTATAGAATTTTGAACTGTAGCATTTTGTTTGTATTGGGTAATTATTGTCCAATCACAGAATAATTAGACTCAAAAGATTCGTCTCGCAACTTACAGATAATTGTGCAATTAATTATTATTTTTATTTATATTTAATGCTCTATACATGCGTTTAAAGATTCGATGTGACAGTGTATCTCCTAAAGTTTTAGAATTTGAAGAGATCTAAACACCCATGACACCACGTGTGTTTCTAATGTAGATGTCGTTTTAATTTTTTTTCTACGGGTACACTCTTCTAAGTATGTCGTAGCTTATAGAAATAATAAGATCAATAATACCAAATAAATACACTATCATGACATATTTTATAGGTTTCAACACTATTTTGATGTTGTAATATGTGGTGTACTTTCCTATAATAAGTTGGTAAATGCTATATTTTTTTTTGTCATTGAGCACCTTCGTAACACTTTTCAAGTTGAAAAAAAAAATCTCATTAAGATTTGTTACAAGTAAAAATATTAATTACAATATTCATATATATTAGTACAAATAAATAGCATCATATAACTAGTCACAAGTGATTGTATATGGTGTAGTGGTAGGGGACATAACAGACAAGGTGACAGAGAGAGATTGTGGGCTTCAATCCTAGCAGATGCATTTATTCAGAACTAGCAAAAAATTAATCCTATCATCAGTCATTTGGCTTCTGTTCACATTAAAAATAATTTGTTTATTATTTTTATTGGACTTATAAATTATTTTTAAAAAATCTGGAAAATTATTTTTAGGAGAAATCTATTTTTTTTTAGAGATAACACTTTAGTCAACCAACCATGAAAATCGATTTGTAGAAATTGTTTTAATCCATCCCTAAAAATCACTTCCTTTACAAATTACAATCAATGGCACACTAATGGCCACATGGATTTTTATACATTATTTATATCTTTAAATAAATTTATTTTGAAAACACATTATGTTATTAATTTAATGATACATATTTTTGTATGAAGTGTTAGTACTTATTTTTTATATAATTTCGATCGTATTTAAATTACTTGATTTTGACTCTTTAAAAACGCAAGTTTACCGAATTCGCAACGACGTAGGCGGGTCCCCTGGAAACATGTGGCCAGGAGATTTCGTCCCTTTTGTGGCGCCAGCCACGGGGGAGCTTGTGGCTAGGGGCTTTCCACTTGTGGCCAGGGCCTCGCTGCTTCTAGGAGGCTCGCCGCGTGTCAGCCTGTCAGGCGGGCCCCTGGGTGCGACCGCGGCTTCCGGCTTGGTGTAGCGTGACGTGTCAAAGCGCAGCTGCAGTGCTCCCGCTTTATCCGATCCGCAACGGAGCGCCTGCACTTTTTTTTATCCGTCCAGGCGTCATCCACGCAGCGGCAGCGCTCCTGTCGCTCCAAATTGAGAGGCTGGGATATTCCCCGATTGTTGTGGCCACAGATTTAAAGCATGGGGATATTTTTTTTTCCTTCACCGAGTGCGATTGTTATGGCCACAAGTTTTATTTTTTTATTTTTTTATTATTTATTTACCTTCTGTTTATTTGATTTATCAGCTGATTTATTAGCCACCGAAACAATATTTTTCTCTCATAGGAAAACAGTTAAAAAAAAAACAGCATCAGACTAGTGGCTTTCTTCTCCTCAGTCCACGCTGCATGGCTTTTGTAATTCGAGTCATTTACTGAACTGCATCCACGTGACTTTGAGAGCCAGGTACGCAGAGAACGGGTATTGTATGAAATGAAAACCAGGTTCGATCATGGCTAAACAGCTAACGGAAACACCACTCGATTGGCAATGGAGGTGCACTGGCCTGTTCTCCTCATCGAAAAATATTGTTTTAATTATTGATAGGTCGGTTGATAAGTTAAGTGAATAGGGCTCGCACAAGAGCTAAGTGAACAGGGCTCGCACAACCACGATCTACACGCACATTTCGGATGCAGAATGGACGCCTGCAGCACTGCCGAGTAAGTCGCCCGGCCGAGTCGGTGCATGGAGATGATTTGGACCACGCCACGAGTGATTAATCACGGCGGCCCCGGCGGCACTGCCGGTGCCGGGGAGGGGAAGGCATTTGGCATTTGCAGCAGCGCATGACAGCGACGGGTGCCGGAGGAGCAGCCAGAGCCACGAGAACCAGCGGCCTCCCGAACCCTCTCGGCCTCTCCCCACCTGATTGGATTATTCCGCCGCGACCGAGAGAGAGAAAAAAAAAGGGCCGAGAAAATCGCAGCCACGAGAAGGGAAGGTGGGAGAAAAAGAGCGGGCAAAGTGGAAAAATCCCGTCCGACGTGGCGAACTTTGCCGTGCTCTTTTTCTCCCGTGCCCTGGTCCCTCTCTCGACGCCTCCCTCCTCTTGTCTTCTCTTCTCCATCATCCACGTTCGTTCGCCTTCTTCGCTTCTCGCGGCTCTCCTCCTCCTCCTCCTCCTTGTCCTCCTTTGCACGGGTTGAGGCCTGAGGGATTGAAGGTGGCGACTCATCGGCGGCGGCGCCTTGGGTCGGATTGGTTTCGGCAAGTTTGGTCTTGACTCGAGCACTACGTACCGCGGTACCGGAGATGGCCTGTTTGGAGGTAATATTTGCCATCTTCATCCCAGCCCTTGTCCCTCTTGTTTTCCTGGCACGGGTCGTTTCGGGGGCGGGGAGGTGAAATCCACTCGACTCGAGGCGATTGGTTTCAATGGTGTTTGTCGCCTGAATTCTGGATGGTTTCCCTCGTTGTTGTCCACAGCAATTTCCGATGGCAACCGACGCGGCCGATCAAGCGGGCGGTGGAACCGCCGCGGATCATCGCAACGGCCCTCTGGATGGCCCCCGCGACATGGATTTGTCAGGGGAGGAGCACGTGCCCAAGGTACAGCGCGCGGCGAATCCCTGTCGCCGCAGAATCTGCGCAACCGAATCGATCCGCGGGGGACGTGTTCTCACTCTGTTTATTCCCATTCCACGCTTGCCTTGCCTTGCCTGACCAGGTGCGGAAGCCGTACACCATGACCAAGCAGCGGGAGAAGTGGACGGAGGACGAGCACCGCCGCTTCCTTGAGGCCCTGCAGCTGCACGGTCGCGCCTGGCGCCGCATACAAGGTACGTGCCGTCGTGCCGACCAGCTTCTCTCTTTTCCCGCGCTGTGCGGTCGTTCGTTCTTCGTCAGGACGAGGACAAGCACTCACGCTCTTCTTCTTCTCTGTTCGTGTGCGTGCGTGCGTGCAGAGCACATCGGCACCAAGACTGCCGTGCAAATCCGGAGCCATGCACAGAAGTTCTTCACCAAGGTCGGTCGTGTAACCATAACAATTCACCTATCTCCCAGTCCCAGTGTAAACAAAACGAATTCTTTCATCTCTGCCACGAAACAAAAACAAAGCAAAACGATGGATTGACTGTACAGGCAGACGACGATCGGCAAAAAGTGCTTCCTTGCACCTTTTTCTGATGTCGGAATTGCTCGCGTCGTGTGCTGCACTGCAGGTGGTCCGAGAATCGTCGTCAGGAGGAAGTAACGCCACCGCGGGCGCCTTGCCGGCGATCCAGATCCCGCCGCCGCGGCCCAAGAGGAAGCCGGCGCACCCTTACCCGCGCAAACTGGACGCCGCGGCGGCCAAGAAGCCCGCGCCGGAGCTCAAGCGGCTGGAGAAGCCGTCGCCGCCCCTGCGCGTGCGCGACCAGGACGAAGGGTCGCCGACGTCGGTGCTCACCTCGGCGCACAGAGCGGAGGCGTTGGGCAGCGTGTTCGCCAACAGCTCCAGCGCCGCCGGCAGGTCGCCGGCCCTTTCAGTGTCAGCCGACGGTTCAGGTGAGCGTGGCAACGGCGGTGGCTCGCTCGCCTCGTCGGTGGATGGCGGGGAGGACGCCTGCGCATCGCCGACGACGAGAGCGCCTTACACCACCAAGGTACAGTACAGTATGTTGTTGTTTGGTTGTTTCGTTCTTGGGCAATTAGGCAGGCAGCACGGCAGCAGACACGATAATGGTAAAGTGGTGATTGTGAAGCACATGTTCTTTCCATTTTTATTCCTCGACTCGACTCGACTCGAGAGGAATAAAATAAAAAAAGAAATCTTGCAATTTAGCGACATCCAATAGACCAATACCGGTGGTGTACATCTCTCTTTCAGATAAAGACTACACGACGGCAAAAGTAATTATTCTGTAATCACTTTCGAGTCTGGAGACAGATTAATTTTGCAATTGTGGTGAAAGACCTGAGAACGGAGCAATTTCTCACATTCCGTTTCTTGGACGTGGAATTTCAGGTGGTCGGTGATGCAAACGAAGTAGGATCAGAAGCTCCAATCTTAAAGCTGTTCGGAAAGCAAGTTGTGGTGGAAGACCTGAAAACGGACACTTCACCTGCGAGCGCGAGCGCTGCTGCCGAGGCAACCAGAAACGGGAATCCTATCGGTGCCGTAGGAGCAGCGAGCTCGTGGAATCCGTGGCCGGGGCTCATGTACTTGGTTCCCCAGCCCGATGGCTTCGCGGCGCAACCCATCGGGCCGTGGTTCGGCTACAACGGGAGCGTGCCGTGCGCGGTGTTCTACCCGCAACCGCAGGCGGCGGCGGTGGCTTCAACTCAGGAGCCTCTGGATCATCAGAGCCGCGCGCAGAGGGAAGGGTCGCTGACAGGTTCGAACATGGCGGCCTCCAGCGCCGCCGCCGCGTCGGCAGCGCAGAACTCTGACACCGCGGAGTCCCGCCACGGCCCCGGGCAAGAGAACACCAGCGCCGGCTACGGCTACGTGGCGCTGCGGGCTGCTGCCGTCCCAAGGCTGACTAAGTGCGCCAGCTCGGCTTCCTTCAGTGGGAGAGGGTTCGTGCCGTACAAGCGGTGCGCGGCCGAGAGCGAGGCGCCGCGGCCGGTGGCGCCCGGAGAGGAGGCCGACGGCGAGCTGACGAGGCTGTGCTTGTGACAAGAGCTGAGTCCTCGATCGGTGTCGGTACTCACAAGACACGTTTTAGTCAGATGTTTGCTGGTTTTGCTTCCGGTTTCTTGATGATGAGCTGCTGCGTCTCTGATATGGCTCTGCACATGCTCTGCAGAAAGCAGGTAACCGGTTTTCCAGAAATGGATGAATGAGCAACGCTGGTTCGGTATATACGCGTATATAGGCGAACCTGTACTCATATTCCGCTTTTGTTTACTGTGTGATTGTGTAATTTCGCTCCAATTTGGGAGGTTGTGTGTGTCAATAGTCTGACCACATGTAAATTTACCATCCGAACGACATGTAACGGGCAGAAGGCGAAATGAGCCAGTTTGCCAGTATGGTGTTCTGAACTTGTTGGTTCTAGACCCTCAAAACACATTGCACTCGCTGTAAATCTTTCTAACTCGGAAGTCGGGGCGCTGTAAGATGCGTGCAGGCACGAGCTCCAGACCTGCCCGCCGCAGGCCGGAAGAATCACCCGAACGGGAACTGCGCAGGTGTAAAGGTTGGCATTTCCGAGCTCAGACGATGAAAGGGGAAAAAAAAAACCCTACTCTGCCGGTTGGCAGTTTCATCGCGGCGGGGTTGGTCGGGGAGGCGGCGGGCGGTGGCTGAGGGACCGCGCCACGCACCTCGGGGGCGGAGGCGTCACCGGTCGCGCCTAGGGAAGCAGGCTTCACAGTCACAGGGGCAGGGAGGGGGATGCGCAGACGGCTACGGCGAGGACGTTCCGGTACGTCTCTGCTCACTCAAGTGAACTAGGGTTTGCTACGAAATCTTCTGTGATCGCCGATCTGTGTACTAGCCAACAACTGCACTCTTGCCCGTCGCCGCGTGGGGAATCCGAATCACAGGCTCCAGCCCCCGATCCTGTGGAACACAAACCCCAATTCGTGTACAGTAGAATTGAATTGTTATCGAGTCGAAGTAAAACTATAGTGAGGCCTTTCCTAATGCAACCTTTTTTACTCTTGTCTCAAGTGGCACCTAGGATCGGACAAAAAAAAAATAGTTGCTCTACACTTGTTATAGCGGCTTACAGAAGCTACGTATACAGTGAGAGAAAAGCTGGTCCATACTAAAAAAAAAAAAGAAGAGGAAGAGCAAATAAAGGTGAGATATGATGAAAGGAAAAAAATCACTTTAAAAACTAGAAACAGTGATAGTTGACATTGTGTGAATAGTAGTCTCAACATTTACTAGTCTATTTGGATCACTTTATTTGTAACGAAACCATTAGGAGTGTTAGCCTCCATTGGTGGTGCCCTAAGTTAATCCACAACAAGGGTATGATGCAGCTTACCTGCTTGCTAGGAAAGGAAGCTATCATGATTCCTTCTATCTCATCTATCCCACGACTTTATGCTGTTGCAGTGTACATGTTCTACAGACACTGTAACAAAGAACTGGCTACTCCTATACATTTTCCTTACCGAGATTACACTGCCAAGTATTCCATGCTATTGTACTTTGCAAATACCCTGCTCTCATTCTCTTCCCACCATTTCTGTGCCTCAGCCTCCCCAAAATGCTTCCGACTGCGAGATCAACATGAGCAAAGTTATCCTAACAATTATTCGATCATAAGCTAACCATGATGACAGAAAAGTATGGTAGAGGCTTTCAGGAGTTCACCTGAACCGGATGCGCTTGATTCCCTTCTTACCACTGGGGGATGTAACGACTGTAATGTACACCCCACGCTCAATTTGCTCGATCACTCCATTGGAGTCCGTAGGAGCAACTGTGCTATCTGTTCCCCCATCATAACCTCTGCTGCTATTGGAGGCTGTTCTGCCATTCTGATGCACAGCTGAGTCATCCACCACAACAGTGTTAGAAGATGTTGTAGATTGCGTATCCACTTCCTGTATTCTGCGTTGATCCCTGGTGCTGTTTAGCAGTGGAATTTTGCCAGTGAGTTTTGTCGGGTGGGTCAGGCGCGATACTGGAACCATCTAGTTCCAGATCGTCCAAAAGTTTATTTGATAAAGCATTCCTCTGCACAAGTTTGAAGTAGATAACTTATTTGACATCGGACGGAAAAAGTTGTAAAATATTGGAATTTGTTATTAGTCAGACTTATACCTGATTTGTTAAAATCTTTATAATCTCCTTTGCAGCTTTGCACTTTGTGGCTTCATCCCTCACTATCAACCAGGTTTCCTCAAGTTTTTGTTTATACAACTGAACTTTCAGGCTTCTATGCCGGCATTCTTCTGCTAGAGTGGTTACCTGCTTAGATACGAGCAAGATCACCATCTGTCTCAGGAAAGCAAACACAGAATAAAAAACAAAATAATTCCGTAGAAGAATTATTATATGGGTCCCTAGAAAACAATAAGCTATAGAAATTACCTGTGCTTGAAGCTTTTTTACCTCCTCCAGCAGTATCTTTTCCATCAAAGCTTGTTCTTTCCTCCTATCATTAGTAGTATGTGGCAAAGGGGTAGTAGTCTTTTGTGAGACTGGATCAGTCATTCTACCTGTACAATAAACATCGTTTGTCTGCTTCTTTGATGTCAACCAATGTGGAATGTTGTCTCTTGCACATTTGAATTGACCGGGACATTCTACCTGTCCCCACCTCTGTTTTTGCATTTGATTCAGACTGGCTGATTCCTGATTTCTCTGGTTGGGACTTTGTGCTGAACTCACTTTTTCCATGATGAAATTTGCTTCCTTAAGAATTCGTGATAACTTTGGTGTATATGTTCTTGTTTCTGTTAAAGAAGATTCTTCTTTTCGAATCTTTGATCCACAACTCATTTTGCCATGCTCAGCTGTTTTATTTAGTTCATTGAAACAAGCATCACAAACACGACACTTTTTGCTCTTATCTGGTGCAAGGGCAGCCCTTTCAACCTTGTTGCTGCTGCAGGAATTGCAGAACATGGAACCACAGTTGTAGCAATTGTGCTTCTTCCTTGTAAACCGAAATGCCAACCTGCAACTGCTGCATACAGATTGATCTTTGTTTGAGATTTCCCTGTGCACACAAATTACTGCAGTGAAATTGGAAGAACAAGCTATACTGTCCACTTGTTTATCTTCCAGGGCCTCCACTAGAGTTGGGGAGCTCCTGTCAACATAATCCCCTAAACCAAGTTGCCCTTCTGTGCCTTTGCCCCAGGTAAACACTTTTCCGTTCATTGTCAAGACCGCAACATGGGAGCTGCCGCAGGATATATCTTTGACAAACTCAGTCTTAAGTGGCCCTTCAACCATATTAATAGATGCGTTGTCAGATCGAGGATTCCCTAATTGACCATGCTCCTTGATTCCAATGGTAAATACAACACCTGTTATGGTTAGCACAGCCGTTAGTGACATACCGCATGATACCTGAGTAAAATCACAATCAATGAGTGGCTCGACACGAGTTGGTACAAGCTTTGACTTTTTGTCAGTATGGCCCAGCTTCCCTCCACCTGCGTCGCCCCATGTGAACAGCTTCCCACCAGGAGCATTGCTCTTGAGTGTTCCTGATGTTTCCACAATAGCAGCAGTGTGCCATGGTCCACATGCGACAGACTTGGCTCTTAAGCCTCTCAAGGACTCCACTTCTTTCGGCTGAACAACACTACTTGTGTCACCATGTCCAAGAACACCAAATGTCCCATCTCCATATGTGAACAACTTACCTGTGGAGGATACTATTGCTGTGTGCCACTGACCACATGCAATCTTCGATACAGATATGCCATCTGAAGTACTGATCAGTTTATGCGGGAACCATGGGCTTCTTTGACACTGATTGTTCCCAAACCCAAGGCTATGAATCCTTCACCCCACTCATAAAGTTCTCCTGAAACTGAAACTGCACAGGTGTACTTTGCCCCAAATGCAATAGTCTTCACAGGTGTGGAGGCAAGAGAGTCAATGATCTTAGGATCAGAGACATTATCACTTGTTTTGTGTCCCAATCTTCCTCCATTTTCCTCACCCCAAGAGAATACCTCACCCTGCTTAGTAACTATTGCCGCATGTTTCTCTCCACAGGCAATGCTCTGCACATCAAGAATCTGCGGCAATTTCAATAACCTTGGAAGTGATACATTGGTTGCTGATACATGTCCATGATCTGACATATGACCCAGAACATCACCCCAGACAAAAATGTCCTTTAGAGAATCTGTTGATGCATTTGGTCCCTCAGATTGTTTGAGTTTAGGCATTTGAGTAATTCCTTGGTCCTTAATTTTTTCAGAAGATTTTATGTCTCTCAAATTATTTTTGACTCTATTTACCAATTCGGGGCTAATCTTTTCCAAGTAGGAATCTAGTTCTGACCATGCTTTTTGTCTTGGAGAAAAGAATGGTTCAGAGCAATCCAAATTACTGTGCAAGTACTTATTCTGTATCAACCTAGGACTTCCATATAGCGAATGTACCTTCATGAACAAATGAGTGGAGAAATTATCATTTGAACAGTACATGTAAAAGCATGATGCAATTGGAACATGACAGTTGTGATGTCTATTTACAATCACCAGTCATGGTATAGTGCTTAACTAAAAAAGTTGCCCTCAAAGTATATGCAGTTTAAAGGCTTGTGGAATTTGTTAGTTAATATAGTTGTAAAAAATATTTTCACTATGAACTATGAACTATGAACTATAAACTAACAAGGTAGCCATCGTCAATATAACCTCGACATGATCTAATATGCCAGTCATCATCGATATATCCTTTTTTTTCTCAAGCATGGAATTCAGAACATACTACTTAGTGTGATGTAAGAAATTTCACGAGCAATGTCAAACTGACACTTAGACAATGCTATCATGTTTCTGCATAAAAATCAGGAAATGCATGAATTCCAGAATGAACCTTTGTGAAATTTCTTCCATCATGCACAGCGAAAAGCCTATTCCTTTGCTGAATATAGCTAGGAGGGCTATTCGTGCAGCTATTTATCCGACGCCTATTTGTTGAGTTAACCAGAAGTAATGGGGTGCATGGCACTGATATTAGGGCTGTAAGGCCTAAATACCAACACTCAGCTTGATCTCTATCCTTGCAAACCTGGTTAACATGACCCCCAAATAAAAGGTTGTGTAAGTTAAATAAGTAAAGATATTCAAAATTTAAACAATGTGGACTACTGCATACCAAGTCTAGCGAAGATTCGCCGTTCTTGTATATAACTGACAAGGAGTGATATTCCTTTTCTGGCCAATGCAGACGCAAAAGTTTTGTCTGCAAAATATTGAATTCTTAGAAAATCAGTGTGTTCTAACCATAATGTATTACTAGTAAGGGGCCAAGGGCTAATAGCATATATTTGGAAAGGGAAAGTCGCATACAGTCTTCTGTCCAAGAATTACACTGGACACTGAATTCAAGCTTAAACGTTTTTCCCTCTCTTTGGAGTACCATATTAGTGCTCTCTCATCCTGCAAATAGAAAATTATCAAATACGTGAGAGCCAAATATGGTATGTAAGTGTATAGATTGAAGATGTTCAGTTTCAGTTTACTCAAGTTGATCAATCTATATCAAGCCTTTGAAGCCTAATAAAACCAAAACTGAGCTTGCTTTGGCTATAGTTGGGCCGAACAAGGAGGAACAGTAATCTAAGAATATAGCTTTGGCCTGTTATCAATGCCACACTAGGTTCAGTTTTCTTGCTTTCTTATGTAGGTCCAGTTTCTATTTGTTGTTTTATCCTTGCCTAGTCAGAAGAGTTGCCTAGACTCCTAGCCATAGTAACTTGTAATTAATATTTTCCTAGCTTAAATGAGAAGGCAGAGCTCCAGCCTCCAGTCAGTTTTCGCTAGAAAATATATTATTGGGACAGTGATAAAGCCATAATGTGTTTATCTGGTAGATATATACATGAATAATTGTTGGAGAAACAATTGGAGCATGTCCATTTCAATGTTACCAGCAGAGCTGTAGCATGTGGCTTGTTTTTTTGTCAACAGTAAGAAAACAAGGATAGCTACAAATGATCAGTGGAAAGTCAGAGAAAAATACACCGAATGGGTTAGTTCTGGCCATTGATAACAAAGGAGATGGTTAAGAAATTGAGAATGGAAAGTTTTATTTTAGAGTCTCATTAACCCTAAATATAGACTTGTTTTAAACTTCACATGGATTTGCAAGACGTGTCTCAGAAATCACCAATAAAGTTCAACCTCATGTAATTACATGAAAACAATTCATGATCCAACATAGTTGAGCATTAAGAGAAATGAATACCAAAGCAATACAGCTACCACTGTAAGCAACATTAGATGGAAATCTCGTGTTCAAAATTCTAAAAGATCAGTGTTGCAGCTTTCAATCCTATCTCCTTTGGCAGTCAGGTAGTGGACTTCATAAGCCTATTGGTCCTTAGTTTGCCAATAAAACATGGGAAAAAATATTAACAGAAAAATAGACACGTGAATGCAAGGTTGCATAGCACAATGTTTCATTTTTGAAAGAAAATTATGAAGCAAATGGAAGAAAATGTGTAGCCAAACTACTCACATAAGATAGCCTGACAGTGCAGAATTTGGGTTTCCCTCTCTTCCCACATTTCAGGAGATGTGCACCTTTCTTGAGAGTAATAATGGCCTGTAGGAAGGAACAAGCTGTTAACCACAAATTGGTATTCATCTAAGATGCATCCTTTCCCAGCATTGATATTGTCTTGTAAAGTACATACTAAAACAATTAAACAAAAGGACACATACAAGAAAATATACTGAACAGAGCTGGGATATGCACAAAAGGGAAGTTCATGTTTACATTCAGGATTCGCTTTCATAAGAAATCATGCACATAGTGCTGTCTAATGGATATGCTTTGTTTTCTGAACAAAATGCAGGGTATTTACTGGCTCCCCGGGGGAAGGAGATATACAGGCCAGGAAGAAAGAACAGATCCTTGTGATTGAATTGAATGGCATGCAGCGATGAAACTACAAGAAGTTGCAGAAGAGTGACAGTCCAGTAAGAGGATGAAAACTGCAGAGCATATCTTATGCGTAGATCTGCTCGAGGCACCACAATTCTCTGGAAGAATGCGCAAGAAGAAGAGCTGCATACCTGCTCGACTCCTCTGGTTGTGGTTGTAGAGCTCCTCCACTCTAAGCCCCCGGCCATTGCAGGTAGCTAAGCTACAAAAGATTAAGCGGACGGAAAGGCCGGCAGGACCTTGAGGCTTGAGCGAAAGTCCAGGTCCAAGCTCCTTTGATCAACAGTGGGATGGAGCAAAAGATGGCAGTGTGAAGTGACGGAAAGATCGCTGCAAGGAAAGAATGAAAGCGAGCAGGAGGTAAAGAGAGGGAGGGTGCAGTGCAGAGCTTGAGGAGGACGGTGGGCTGAGGGAGCCGCAACGGGAAACGGCAGCGACTATGCGCGCTTAAAGAGGAGAGAGAGGATCAGAGGAGATCCAGTGTCGGGTTCACATGCACGCAGCACACACAGACAGAGGACATCTCCGTGCGCGGCAGAAGCACAGGTGCCCACCCTCTCCTTTATCTTTATTAGTACTCCGTACTAGCATTGCAGGCTTGCAGCATCCTTGTACGACTGTAGTGGTATGGTACGAGTACGGAGTACGAACGACCCCCTTGGCCTAGCTCTTGAAATGTTGGATTTCATGTCAGGATCTGTCGAGGTTTGCAAACAAAAGCCCCGAGAAAATCGGGCACTTGGCGTCCTCTTCGCGAGCACCCATCTGACAGTACTCTGCTGCCCTTAATTAGAGGAAGATCCTGTTACGTTACTCTCAACATTTATCCGACTGCATTAACAACGAAGCATTCATTCAATTCAATCAGAAGAGCTGCCATGGACCATGGACGTGCAAAGTCATCCACCCTACTCTACTCCTCCTATGGAATGGTCAGGTCTACTACTATACTATACTATGATGATTGTGCATTTCGCTTGTCCTGCGGTGGCCCAGGAACGTGAAATCTGCACGTAAAACGGGCATGATTCTGGGCATTTGGCAAGCTACAGGGTAGTAAGTAACAGGTGGTGTAGGAAAGCAGTTTTGCAGCCAAATGCTAGGATTCTTCTTCTGGGACAGCAAATGATGGATGATGGCCATTGGCCTTGGCCCAGCCCCAGGCCCAGCAAGAGTAGTAGAGTAGGAGGAGGACGCAGCACGTGCGCAGGCAGTCCGGCCATGCACGGTTCCGCTGCCGGCAAATGATGCCGTATTGCCGTCCATGAATGATGAATCTATATGTACCCCGTGTAGTACAGGTACGTGGTACTGCTGCTTCGCTGACGACGTCTATATTTACAGCCAGTTCATCGATGTGTACTGCCCGTGTGCGTCGCCAAGAAAGGACTGAAGGCGACCAAACTGTACAGTAGACACTAGCCAGCGATCTGGTAGATTTTACTGGACCATGCATATACAACTGTGCTGCCGTGTCGAATTCTATGATGCTCCGATCGATATATACAGTACGTACCTGCTAATATCTCAGAGTGTCCTGAATCTTCGCTACCGTCTCGTCTCAATGAATGAAAGCGGGGAAAAAAACAAGAAAGAGAAAAGATGGTGCATGATGCTCGAATATAATATAAAGACTAGTTACGTACTACAAAAGATGTGGAGAAGAGGGAGAGGACAAGGACGAGCATGACGGTGATCCCTCTCGCACTCGCAAGCGTAGTTCGATTGGTTTCGTACCTTGCTTTTCCCGGGCAAACGTCATTGCAGTGGCATATCAAACGATGCTGCCTGAATTGGTGACAGTATTATTAGCACTTGGCAGCAGTCCTATCCTCCCAGATCCACTGTGCACGGTAAGACAGCACTATATCCGGCCGGCACTACTATTGATGTGTCCTACTCTACTCTTGATCTGGTCTTACGTACTACTACTGTCCAACGACTGTAGCTTCTGATTACTAGGTTTTGCAAATCTAACCAAAAGATTCACAACTGGGCAACGGAACTGTGACTATGAGGGGACGAGCATACCCATTCTAGGTGAAGGTGAAACAACATATCACTGACACTGATTCGACTCGGCATTATACGTAGGTGATTTGGCCTAAATTAATTAACGGCGGTGGTTGATGCTACCGGCAAGTAGGCAGGTCCCTCTCCCTCGGCGGGCCGGGCCGGGCCTCATGGCTACTGATGATTACTGAAAATACGGAGCACTGTACTGGTATAGCCGCTTAGTACTGCCACGTCAGGGATTGGTCAGGGGGGTGGTAAGATCTGGCGATCTTGCCATGTCGTCGCAGGTACGCGCGGCGCGTCCTGTTTAGTTCTTCAGATTCTTCAGGCAAAAAAGTAACTTGATCAACAAGTGTAGCGTAGCCGGATGGAACTAACACATCATCATTTCATTGGCTTTGCTTTGCTTTGACGTTACTGAAATTTAGGCACCAAAATTTGCAAGCTTCCTTCCATCACCATCAATTGGTAGCATCGAGACGAATGCGCAGTTTTAATTTGTTTGTGCATCCACAATCCTGAGTTTCTTCTGGGCACATACGTACCTACAGTAGGTACTGTTGTAGCGCATGCATTTTTTTTCCCTTTCGGTTGCTAGCTTACCGTCCAGACGAGACGAAAGTGTGCATGCATGCAGGCAAGTCTATCACACTACTCATTACAGTGACAGAGGTGTTCCCGGGCAGCACAACAATTCGTGCGAGGGCGAGGCGAGCATGCATCTGGGGCTGGGCTGGCACAGGATCGGAGGATCAAAAGGGAGCCATCGATTGCTGCTGCAGCCTGCAGTGCTGCTACACTACAGATGCAAGGTGGGGCGGGCTGTCGCACCAACCCGTTGGACTGTCTGGGCTGCCAACCCACATAAGACCGCAACATAACCCATTTAGATAGAGTGGATCGAAGTGTCCGACCCGGTATTACCAGCGGCAACCCACATCCTGCATCAGCTGCATATTGCGGCGTCGTGGTCGCTGACAAGACGAGTTGCGTCCGCCTCCTCGAGCTGTAGTCCTCGTTATCATCCTCCGTCTAACCCCCCTACTTAAATCCGGCGGCAGCTTGGTTACTGCAGCAACAGCCATGGGCCATGGCGAGCGGCCAGCGGCAGTTTGGTTACGGCAGCAACAGCCATGGGCCATGGCGAGCGGCGAGCGGCGCGCGTGCTCTCGTAGCGTCGTCGCCTCCACTGGCACTCCGCTGTCGCAGCCCCTTCGCCCTTCTAGCGCCAGCGCCGGCGTCCGTGTAGTTTGCGTCATGGATTGCGGAGACGGAGTGTGAGGTCCCACCGACGGAGATCGTCTTCTTCAATTCCTCGCTGGCCTCTTTCTCTTCGATGAAGACAAGCCCATCTATCGTTGCGTTGCGTATGCATATCTTTGCTTTCTCAGGCCGCCTACGTACGGCTTACATATAGAGTATTCTATGAAGGGCATGTATAACCTGAACAAACTATTACAATACTAATCTGTCTTCTTGCCTATGTTCTTCTTCCTTTCCTCGCCGCGTTCTTCCTCCTCTCTCTGATCCTATTGCTTCTTCCCTTTTATCACTGTTGCCGTTTACAGATAGATGAACAGAGCAGCTTGTATTGTGTGCGTACACAACTGCTCAGTGCTCACGTACAACAGGAATCCGCGCTTTGCAGCCTGCCGGCTGCCGCGTCAGCCCGCAAAAATATTGTGGCAACATGTGGGCTGCCGCATTAGCTCTCCTAGGACTCGCGGGTCGAGCGGACGTGGGCGGGCTGCCCTTCGCCGCCCCATTTGCATCTTTATGCTACACTGCTGCTGCTCTCACCTCGCTGCCTCCTCTTTAGGGCATCCTGACAACATAAAGCTCTTGAAAGCGAGGCACAATCCCCTCTTCTTGCCGTCTGCTTTTTGCTCTGCTCCACCAGGAAGGAAAAGGATCCCTCCAAAGCCAAAGAGGAAACAGCCGCGTTTGTCCCCGTTCTTTGCCTCTTTGGTCATTGTTCAGCCTTATCAACTTGTATAAGCCCCAAGAGTACTAGTACGTATTTACTACGTATGTATATGTAGGAGTAGCGCAGGTTGGATAGTCTTTCTTTAGCAATGCAAAGCCAGGTTAGCAGAGCACTGATCTTGGGATGTCGAACAGTACAAGTCCTTGGTGTCGTCTCTGCGGTGGTCCTTCCCTTTTGCCCATGCCCTACCCAACTTAGGTTGGCATTGATTCGTAGGACCCCTTCCAGTTCATGCGTCCTTCGCCCGCGCGGGCGCGGCGGTAATAATTCCATCGGTGTCAAAAGAAGAGCACGCACGGGCACGATCCATCCACCGATTCGAAAACGAGACGCTTTCACAGTGAAGAGCAGCGTGCTGTGCCCTGCGCCCCTGCCCCTGTCCACCCCCAGCATCAGTCTCCGTTCTTCTTTGCTTTGCTTGGGCGAGTGTCACATGTCCTCGCCTCGCCGACGCATGCGTCCGTTGGTCCAGGTGGGGTCTCACTCTGTCTCACCCCCAAGTAGGCCCCCCAAGTGAAACCACTCCATCGAGTAAGAACCGAATCTTTCGACGTCACGTAAGACTGTCCGCACTGCTTTTCCCTCCTCTATCCATCCTATTCATCAAAAAAATTTTCTTCTTCTGCACTCATCATTCTCTATATCTTATACTCTATATCAACTATCACATTTATTATTTTATTTAAATATATTTATATGAGATCTTGTTTTAAAGTATTTATTAAAATAAATTTAATGGTGTAAATGAAATTTAATTTGATCTTTGTGAGTTATAATATTTTTTAAGTAGTAACACACGCAGTCCGAGAACTTGGGCCCCACCAAAAGGAAGCATGCATGCATGCAGTCCCTCTGCCCGTGGGTGCGCTATCCGTGTCTGACATCGCTGAGTTTGGGGGTCATTCTCCTGCTAGCGTATGCTGTTACCGTATCCACTTCACTGAATTTTTACGCTACTGCGAATGTTTAGCCTAACCTCTCTGAAGCATGCAGGGGGTGGAGACATGCGGTGAAAAGGTGGGTAAAGAGAGACGGACATGGATGATTGATGAGATTGACCGGTTGTGGTATCTGGTCGCGTCGCGTGCCGGACATGGCGTGAACACAACACAACAAACGGCCATGGCGCGTAAGGGGGGGACGCCATGGGCCGGCTGGGCCTATAGTAGATTGCATAACCGCCGTCCATGACCTTGTATTGGCTGGAACCCCGCAAACCATACCTGCGGCCTTCAGCTTCGCAGGCGACAGGCCCCTCACCTCACAGAGCGGCGTCGCCGCGTCTGGCGTCGGCGATAGGCTAGGCGGAGGCAAAACGATCGACCAGGATAGCCCTATTTTATAAACCAAACGTCCAACTTAAACTTTGATTCCGCCATTGTGCCTCTTACAAGAATTTTTTTTCAAAAAAAAAACACCACAACATAGACATATTTAGAGAACGTTTCGTTAAAGAACAGTTTTCTCATAAAGATGGATCATTTCTTTTTTAAGCATAAGCAATACTCCATCTTCACAGGTAAAAATGGTCTAGCTTTTGAGAGAAACGTTCCGGCCTTCCGATTGACCAAACCCAGGCAAGCAAAGTTTCACAGGGTGCGATCCTCTACAGCACCGGATAGATCTCATTATCTCATCCTCACCTTGCCATTAGTCACGTTCTGACCCAAAGGTCATGTGTGTCATCAATTCACCAGGCAAGCACAGATCCTGATCAAGTGAGGCCGTGCATCGTGAATAGGCTTCCGAGGTGGATCTTTGTTTTTCAAAACATTTCTTCATCCGGGGTTCAGCTCAGTGTGCTATTTTGGGCAGCAGCTCATCTTCTGTACCAAAAAAAAAAAGAGAGAGAATGTGCTGCCCAGGCATGCACTTGCCCCGTTGCCCGTCTTTTTTACTGTTTGGCCTTTTTTTTGAAAGATTTTCTCAAATAGACTCCTGCCGGAAAGATTTCAAACTATGGACCCTCAGTTCGGCGCCATCGTGTTTGGCGCTGACGTTACACGTCTCGGCGCCAGCTACCGTGGCGCTGTTCTAGCTCGCGCGGAGGAGGACGTGGCACACACGTGGCACAAATCTCGGCGCCATAGTGGCTGGCGTCGAGCTCGGCGCCAAGATCCACGGCGCCGAGCTCGATGCCATAGATCTTGGCGCCGAGTTGTTATCCATAGATCTCAAGAATTGACTGCTATGTGGGTATGATGTTATTCATGTCACACACACCCAAGTTTGGAGTTTGTTCCTCCGCATGTGTTTCTTCATTAACCTTCTTGATTAACAGAGCAATGAAGAAAGCCCAGATGGTTATGCACCTTTTGGTCGAGAAGGTCCAGCTCCGACCTTCCACTTGTCAAACTCAGTCACACTCAACATAAATGAGCTTGCATTCATATGTCCCCCACCACCATATTCCTACAAGTAAGCAATATCAAGCATCAATACATCCATGTAGTGTCGTCTTGTTAGATGAGGTAAATACAGCCTTATAAACATCATCATCAGGGAGAAGATGTACCTGAGAGATGCAAGTTGTGTCTTCTTGTTGTAAACTTCTTAGACTTATTTTCAGCATCTGGTCATTATTCAACTCAGGGACTTTGTACACAACAGCCCCAATACCCCTGAAACAAAAGGGCACAACTCACATAATTGAAACTATGGTGTAGCAAAGTCCAAATAACGTGCTAGACAGTGAATATTAAATACTAAGAAGAGGAGGAATATTAAATACTAAGAAGAGGAGGGGGGGCTTTACCTTAGATTCAAATTTTGGCTCTTAATAGCTAGCTGATTTCCAAGTTCGCTTCTCAAATTTGAATAAGAAGGACTAACATCAACAGCCTAATGGACCATGAAAAGGCAAAAATCATATCAGTAAACAAGTAGTACCGATTACTGAATACGAAGGTAGAGAAAAACATAGCATAGTCTTATATTGGACCACCAAGACACCATGGGTTTGATTGGTCATGCAGGATTGTGCAGCACAGTACTCAAAGCAGACCAATGCAACATTATAGCTAGCACGCCAGATTTTTCCGTATTAGATAAAACAGATTTGCATAAGCCGATGGGTATTTTCTACCTTTTAGAAACATGAGACCTCTAATAGAACATATAAGGTGATTATATGCAAGAAAATGTAAACAAACAAACGAAATTTTATCGGATGTGGCTTACTTATGTACAACCAAACACAAAGACAAAGGCACTGCATACATATATGCTGGCTTAGGCTGTATTGCATAAGGTCTAATGCAGGCTAAGCCTAATACAGGCAACCAATCAAGCCTCATATGAACCAATTGGTACTGTACCTGCTAACAGTACAAAACTAGGAAGGGCATGAATGAAACAAAATGCTCACTAAAAGTTGAACTTCAATAATAAACAGAAAATATGAAAAATAATGTGTGACATAATTACCAGGCAATCCCCAAACTGGCCACATCCCAAGAAAATTTCATAGGACTTCTCCAGACAATCATCTATTAATCTTTGCTCCTCTGATAATATTGCTTGTCCATGGGAAACAACATGATCAGGATCCAACTCCAGCAACTACCACAGCCAGGTAAGTAACATTAGGAGCAGAAGACACCATGTGTCCAATACCCAAACTACTGTCTACTGTTTTGCAGGAGCACCAGATATAACACAGTTATCTTGTATTGGATGATAACATCTGATGAAACATTTTCCTGAATTTTCTAACACTTTATGGTGAAAACACAATTTTCCATTCAATGAAGCTTTAAGATGATCAGATGCAAAAATCATGAAACCTCTTGATTATACATCAAATGGCAATATAAGCAACTATTTCATATACATGAAGCTTGAGATGTTAATATAATAACTTTCTAACTTCAACTAAACAACAGGTGATGTAACAAGGAAGACATGGACTACCCTTTTGCGAGTATTCACTGCTGCACCAAAGGACTAACATCAGGCAGGTGTTACCTGATCAAACAATTTACTATTTGCATTGACATTGAATTGAATGTCCAAATCTTTAAGTCCACTGCTGAAGGCCTTGCTATTTGGAATTTTCCATCTCCATAAGTCTCCATCTTCAATAAACTTGAAAAGCTTGTGCACTGTTTCAACCTTGTTGTCAGGTAGATATTTGACTTCAGCTACATCTTTACCACTTTCATTACCCCGTAAGGTGCTAACTTCTGCCAAGAGCTTGTTTCTAAAATAATCAAATGCAATTGTCGCGCCACTACGCTGCATGTCTATCACCTTGGTCACATTTTCCCCAAGTGTAGCATTCCCACACAAACTTTCAAAAGCAGTCTTATGATGGTCTAAAATCGTTACTCTAAAAAAGGATAAATATTTAAGTGTCAATAGTGTTCAAACAAGGGGTTGAAAAATATCAATAAAAAGGATCAAATACATATTGACAGCTTTGCACTGTTCCAAATGACTGAGTAGGGTACAAAGAGTTCAACAGAAATCTTTTAGATTTTGATTAATGAATTTCTTGCAACAGGATGTGGCAAGGTAATCACTGTTGAGCTACATGTTGTATACATGAGATCTCACATACACTCGTATGTGTTAAAGAACACAACAACATGGAGATGAGATGTGCATTATTTGTCAAGTAGAACAAGGATTTGAAACCACAGATGCAGTCGGTAGTTCGCACAATACTGTGTTCTATCCCTGAGCTACATTGGCATCCCCAGGTCGCAATTGTAGTGCAAAAGCTAACTTTGAACAGGACCTTTTTACTGGATTTACATATACGATTTTATCTAGATTGTGATTTTACCTCCCACTGGTGAGATAGAAATCGAGAATGGAGGTGACTTCACTACATTTGCTCACATAAAGCAATTCCTATGTTCAGGATACGAAAACTGGGTGCAGATGCTTACAAACCTTTCGACTTTAGTGGATATATCTTCAACAAAACCGGGAGGTCCGACAAAGTCAAGAAGGTAAACATCTTTTATTTCTTCCAATGGAAGTGAATCACTCCTATAGAACAGGCAAAAAAATGTCATAGCAGAAGGAATATAACAGAACAAAAGCATCAGCATAACTGCACAGGAGTTTGTTTCACTAAGATGAAAATCCCACAAAAGTACCAAAAGAGGTGCTCTGTGTTTTATGATTTAATGAAATCCAACAGGGGTAGTTCCTTCTACAGTAGCTCTGATTATGCTAAACCTGGTACAGATTGAATCCTTCCCACAACAAAATACAACTAGAAGAGTCCAAAGCAGAATTTTTATAATGCCTACCATCACTTAAGGTTAAGGCTCACACTTTCATCAGGTATTACTGTTCTATGTGCACGTGTTTTAACACAGCACTGTTGACTTAGATCGCCACACCTTTGGAATCAAGGAATTGGAAGTCTGAAGCCACAGTATGGCTACAGTACTGCCAAAGTAAACACCTGAAACGCAGGTGCTTCCCGCCTTGTTGCAGATCTCAGCAGGCCCCGTTGCGTGCATTGGAGTTCGCAGTAGATAGCAACTTCGGGCGAAAGAGGGGATCGTGGTACCTGATGGGGTCGTAGACCGTATTGGGGAAGAAGCGAACGGGGTGGGCGGCGGCGGAAAAATAGAGGTGAGCGGCGAGCGCGGCGAACGCGCCGTCCGGACACGGGTAGTGGTAGAGCACCGCCGAGATCTTCCGCGCGGCGCCGGTGCAGGCCATGCGATCGATATTTCCGGCGGGGCACGGGCACGCCGCACGGGTCACGGCCTCACGGGTCAGGGAGACGTGGAGGGAATTGGGCTGGGCTTAGCTCAAAATTCCATCCCGGCGGGTGTTCAATTCTCGATTCTAGGATTCAGGCAAGCCCAGCCCAATTCGCTGTGAATGAATACGGGCCCATCCTAAACGCATCGCCGGCCATGCAGTCGTCCTGCCTGTGCAGGCTGGCAGAACAGCTGTCGTCAAGCATTACAAAGTACAAACCATCAGATTCCCTTTCCTTTGCCGACAAACAATGGCAAGCGCCTTTGGATTATATAGAAAAAAAAGGATTATAGTTGCATGTAACTTGCTGTACAATCCTACAAGAATTTGAAACACAGAGAAAGTTTCTATTGTTGCTTTTAGATGCCGAAATAAAGAAAGATACAAGAAAGATTCATCTAAGTTCAGTCTCGCTCTAATTTTCCTCCAAAATTGGTGCCATAGAGAGATAAAAGAATTTTATGGGGTTTATTGATCCTTTCTATAGGATTAAATCATCCAAACAAATTCTTATTCTCTGTATTCCAAACAAATTTATAATATAATTAGACGTACATGGCACTCTCACGTGATATCAGAATGTGAGTCTAAATGTTGATTAAGAATTACGTAGCTTTATTTTCTCTTCTATTAATGTATGAAAAAAATATTTACGGCTAAGCTTATGAGTTGCCCTGAGGAGAACAAAGAGAGCAGAGAATATGTTAAAGGCAATGCGTAGTTAATTTGGAGTGATTAAGTTTAGACAGCACTTATTCGTGACAGGAAGGAATAAACAAATTCTTGAAGAGCTGAACAGAAATGTCACATCAGAATTATGACTTTTTTTTTCGAAGGCATGACGAAGAATTGGCTCAGAGTATAACACAGCTTGACGCTATCGCCTCTGGGCGGAAAAGCAATGCTGATTTATTGACCTAATGCACTCGTCACCGTGTTCTCATTTTCTTCCCCTGGTTGTCACTCATCTGGGCCACAGCTAGCTAGCTCCATACGGAGTAGTACGTTCCTTGTCAGAACTCACAGGCATGTCGATCGCTTGAGAATTGTGCTGACACGCGGCTGTGGATAAGTGTAATCAATTAGCCGCACTAGTTCTGGTCTTCAACTTTAACTAACCTGTCGTAGACTATAGTTTGTCTCCTCAGTCCTTAAGCAGATAAGCTCATGCTGTCGGCCAGCCAGAGAATGGAATGGATATGCCTTATATTCTTCTCCTCCATTACCTGATCTGTTCTGAGCGTTTCAGTCCTTTTTATTTGACTCGCTACACTTTGAAAAACTTGCATAGGGGCTGGACGAGGCTCATGGTGGGTGGCGGTGGCACATTCTGACCGATTATCGTCGTTGATCTTGGTGCGTTTTCTTGGGATTCCGTGGGCGTATTCCGTGATGACAGTGGCGGATCCAGGAACTAAGAGGGGGTTAAGTAATGGAGATGATGATTAATAATGAAGATTTAATGGTGAGAGGAGGTTAAGTAATGGAAATGATAATTAACAATAAAGATTTAATAATAATTTATGGTTAATACTACAGTAATTTAATAGAGAATTGAGGCTCACGAGGGGGGCTGCAGCCACCCCAGCCCCCCTCCTGGATCCGCCAATGCGTGATGATGCTCTTCGGATGAAACGTTTGGAGTTCTATGATATGTTGTGCACAGCATAAGGCTCCACTCAACCAAAAGTATCGGGAGGATATCTAATTTTTTACTATCATAAAAATTGACATCATAATATGTGTCACTCACTAATATGATATTTTATATATCACTCACCACCTTAAGAGAATAAATATGTAAATTTTCTAGAAGTACCTAAAAACGAAAATCCTAAACATGTTCGTGAATGATATAATTAAACCCTATCGGATCCGGTTGCTCTGACACATTCACTGTTGATGCATTGTTCTCAGGAGCCGTTTTTATCGCTCATCTCTTCTTCTCTCACAGAGTTATTGGGAGCCGATGAAGCTAAGCCACTTTTTGTGCTGCACGCGGCTGTGGATAAGTGTAATCAAATTGCCGCCCCCTTTGTTTGGTTTTTCAACCCTTTTAAAAACCTGTCGTAGAATATAGTTTGTCTCCCCCCAGTCCTTAAGCAAAAAGTCCCTGCCCGTCGGCCAGGGCCCGGAATGGAAAAGGA